>CM047877.1:9892024-9919051 GCA_026212405.1 Petrea volubilis
AAATTGTGACGACCCGAAACTTCTAGCTAATTATGAAAATACCCGATTTATAATTTTTGCACAAACATGCCACTTTTTCAAAACAATAGTAAAACCAACCATACTTTTATTCGAAAATCCAAAAGTACACATAAGTTTTATTATTACATGATCGTGACTACAAAATAACCTCGATCCTATAACATGCATAACTAGCCAAATGCTTCGAACCGCCTTCCTATGTCTCCTTCGCTAGCGACTCCGTTCGTCTCAAGATCGGCTAAAACATTACATGAAACACGTCAACAACACGTTGAGTAGAAACTTTGCATATAACATAAGGTGATCGTGTGAGGTTTGTGCACCATATCACAGAAATTTATGAACATAAATCACATAATTTCACATTTGATTTCTTCCACCTCGACGGGTGGCTACCTTATCACTTCGTGCCGATTTTTCCAACCAAACACTCCAATTCCCTACCAATCACTCCGGTGGTCATATCCCGGGCATATGCCGATTTTCCTACGACCCACTTCAGTACATAGACACTCCGTCCATGCAAGGAGGGATTAGGCAACGATGGAGGGTCGAGAACTAATTTAAGACCGGCAAGCCCGACGCCGCCCGGCCGAACTCGACCACATCCAACCCCTATTCACATTGGGGCCCAACATGCACACATAAACTTCATGTATACACATATTTTTACAAAATTTCAGTATGCTTTCACACGGATCTTACATAAATGAACACATATTTCAACCTTTAGAACTGAAAACTCGCAGTCTGCAAATATTTTGCGACGAGCTGAAAATTTCAGTTTGCAAGTATGGAATTTCTAGCCTAAAACCTGCTGGGGTTTCATAAATAGGTTTCTAATATTGTAAATAAAGTTTTGGTTGATAAAATTTCGAGTTTTCAGCTTACGAGACTTGGAATTTCAGACTGCGACGCAAAACGCTTAATTGCGCGGCTGCTGGAATTTCCAGGCCCCGAAGCCGACTTTACAGATTTGAAAAACTGTTTTTCCAGGCTTATTATACACTGGAATTACAACATATACAACAGGTTTTGAGTTTGGAAAAATCGGATTTTTCAGTTGTGCAAAAATAAGAGTTTTCAGCCTTGTAACAAAATTTTCAGCACTGTGAATAGTATTTCCAGCAAGTGTTGAACTAAAATTTCATCTTGACAAACACGAAATTTCAGCTTCTAACACATGATTGAAGTAATAAAAAGTATCAAACATCATAATACATAGCTGAAGCATCATTTGGACTATTGCAAGCAAAATTTCAGCATGTTTCAAGACATTCAAGGGCAAGATGCACATAATGTCACTATAAGCATATACCCAAATTTTCTTGTATTCCTAAGACCCAAGATGGAAACCAACTTGTGGTTACCTCTTAAGGTCTAATGGGAAGATATGAAGCTAATACTTTCATAAAAACCTAAGCTGAAACCAACTTGTGGTTTCTACCTTCTATTAGTAGTGGTTGTTCTTGTAGTTTAAGGGTTTATGGAAGGTAAAAGGATGAAGTGCTGAAATTTGTGATGAATTGACAAGAGATGAAGGCAAGAGAGTGTAAGAGGAGAGGAGAGTGCACGTTTTTTAGGGTGGGTGTGGTGATTTTTTTGTGTTTTCTTTGCCTAATACTTCCTTATATTAGTAGTGTAACATAGCATAAATACTATGTGTCTTAATCTTCATCATTTCTTACTTTCCAACTAAGTGCCCAACTTAAACAAGCCTAATTGGGTTAAGTGGTAGTCTAGACTAATATGGGCCATACATGTATAACTACATCTAGAAAGGGATTATACAGTGTATGTACACTTGTACATTGTCCATCATACTTGAGGGATGAAGACTTCAGGGTGATTTCTACCAAGTATAAAATATTTTATGTTTCTTACACCTTAAAAAACGTCCACCCCTTAGTTCAAATCTGAAAATTTATAAGTTGTTTTCTTATTTTACATTTTTATGGAAGAAAAACATCATTTAGGGGTAGAAAATGCAATTTTAGGCTTTCTTTAGGGTTATTTTTTTTTTTAAAAATCTTCTAAAACCTTATTACACAAAACCAAACATATATATATCTATATGGTATACATATATTTTCATGAATTATATAGTTTATATGATGCTTAACTAGGACAAGAACTAATTCTAACTTATCATTTGCGAAAAACGAACATGAAACACAAGTATTAACATTATGAAAACATATACCTATAAATATACAAATAAACACATGTAAGTATATCTATACATAATGGGAGTGAGAATACGGGTCTTACATCCTCCCCCCTCCTTAAAGGAATTTCGTCCCCGAAATTCGGACTCCGATTAGTCAAAGAGATGTGGGGATAGTTGCTCATCATATCTTCTAATTTTTCCACGTAGTTTCCTCGAGGTATGATACTTCCACAAGACCTCTGACTATGGGAATGGAGCGGTTTCTCAAGGTTCGTCTCTACTTGCAGGATGCGAACGGGTTCCTCTACATATGTCAAGTTTCTTTATCAATTTCGAGGGAATCTGATTCACAACATGAGAGGGATCCGGATGATATTCTTAAGCATCGGCACATGAAATACGTCATGAACATCAAATAGACTTGAGGGTACCGCCAATTTATATGCTACTTTTTCCTACTTTTTTCTAGAATTTCAAAAGGTCCACCGTATCGAGGTTTTAGTTTTCCTTTCTTCCCCAAACCGAAAAATTCCTTTTCGTGGTGATACTTTTAAGAATACCGAGATTTCCTACTTCAAATTCCAAATCCTTTCGTCTCTTATCCCAGTAGCTTTTCTGACGACTTTGAGCGGTGGCCATTCGTTTTGAATTGTTTCTATAGCTTCCGTAGTTTCTTGTACCAATTCAGGGCCTAGCAATTTCTCTCACCAACCTCATCCCAACATTTGGTGATCGACACTTTCGTCCATAAAGTGCCTCAAATGGAGCCATACCGATGGTAGGATTGATAACTTTATTGTATGCGAATTCGGCTAATGCGAGATGACGATCCCAACGTCCTCCAAAATCGATGGTACAGGATCTAAGCATGTCTTCTAAGATTTGGATGGTTCTTTCAGATTGGTCCATCGGTTTGTGGGTGGAAGGCCGTGATAAAGTTTAATTTAGTGTCTAGCGCGCTTTGTAACCCTTGCCAAAACTTAGAAACAAAACGCGGATCTCTGTCTTAAACAATACTGACGGGGATACCATGTAATCGGACTATTTCTTGTTTATAAATTTCAGCCATCTTGTCCAAGGAACAGTCTTTGAAAAAGCAATAAAATGGGCACTCTTAGTAAGTCTATCCACTACAACCCAAATCGCATCATGACCCTTGGAGGTTCGGGGTAGACCCATAACGAAATCCATGGTAATGTGTTCCCACTTCCATTCGGGAACAGGTAATGGTTGCAAGAGACCAAAGGGCTTCTGGTGATCAGCTTTTGTCTGTTGACATGTCAAGCATTTGGATACAAATTCCGCCACTTCTCTTTTCATGCTAGTCCACCAATACTGTTTTCTAATGTCTTTGTACATCTTATTGATTCCCGGGTGGATTGTGTATCTTGATTTGTGACTGTCTTCCAATATTCCCTTTTGAGATTGTTATCATCGGGGATACATAGCCTATTGTGAAATCTGAGGATCCCGTCATTGGACATGGCAAACTCGGCCCTTTGTCCGTTACCAACTTCTTCCATGATCATTTTAAATTTTTCATCCTTTTCTTGAGCTTCCTTGATTTTTTGTAATAATGCGGGTTGCGCTTGAACTGTGGAAAATAAAATTCCTAACTCTTTTTCCTTGGGATTCTACTCAGAAATATCCTTTAACAACTTCCATTCCTTAGTTGCCAAACAAGAGATGGTGGCTTTTCTACTTAATGCATCGGCAACTTTGTTAACTTTTCCCGGATGGTATTGAATATTAAAGTTATAGTCGATAATCATCTCCATCCATCTCCTTTGTCTCATGTTTAATTCCTTTTGTGAAAATAAGTATTTCAAGCTCTTATGGTCCGTGAATACCTCGAAAGCTGTCCCATACAAATAATGCCTCCATTTCTTGAGTGCAAACACAATAGCAGCTAATTCGAGGTCATGAGTAGGGTAGTTTTCCTCATATGGTTTTAATTTTCCGTGAAGCGTAGGCTACTACCTTGCCATCTTGCGTTAATACACAACCCAATCCTTCTTTAGAGGCATCAGTGTATACTTGAAATCTGTTGTTCCCATTAGGTAATACTAACACAGGAGCGGCGACTAAGCATTTCTTCAGTTTCTGAAAACTAGTCTCACAGTGTTGGTCCCAAACAAACTTGACCTTAGCCTGGGTTAACCTAGTTAGTGGTCGAGCAATTTTTGAAAACCCTTCAATAAATCTTCGGTAGTACCCGACAAGTCCTAGAAAGCTTCGAACTTCAGTGACGGTAGAAGGTTGTTTCCACTCCACAACGGCCTTTACCTTTTCCGGATCTACTGAGACTCCCTCTTTGGATATGATATGACCAAGAAAGGATACTTTTTCTAACCAAAATTCGCACTTGCTAAATTTTGCATAAAGCTGTTGGTCCCTTAGAGTTTGCAGAACTATGCGCAAATGTTTCTCATGCTCCGTTTTGGTCTTTGAGTATACCAAGATGTCGTCTATAAAGATTACAACGAACCGATCCAAGTAAGGTTGGAATACTCGATTCATCAAGTCCATGAATATATCAGGTGCATTGGTTAGTCCAAAAGGCATTACTACGAATTCATAATGTCCGTAGCGACTATTAAGGGCTGTTTTGGCTATGTCTTTTTCTTGGATTCGGACTTGGTAATATCCTGATTTCAAGTCTAACTTAGAGTACACGGAAGCTCCTTGCAGTTGGTCAAATAACTCTTCAATGTTCGGTAGTGGATATTTGTTTTTAACGGTAACTTGGTTTAGAGATCGATAGTCAATGCAAAGTCGCAAGGTACTGTCCTTCTTTTGACAAATAAAACTGGGGCTCCCCATGGTGAAGAACTAGGCCGAATAAATCCCTGATCAAGTAATTCTTGTAATTGAGTCTTAAGTTCCTTTAATTCGGCGGGGGCCATTCTGTACGGGGTTTTGGAAATCGGGGTTGTTCCTGGTACTAGGTCAATGGTAAATTCAATTTCCCTATGTGGAGGTAGTCCGGGTAGATCATTGGGAAACACATCTACAAATTCGTTTACCACCGGAGCATCCTCAATTTTCTTTTTATCCTCTTGTTTATTCAATACATACGCTAAAAATGCATCATTTCCTTTTCGAAGTAGTCGATGAGCTTTCATGGCAGAAATAATTGGTATGGAAGGGGAGAATTTATTTCCTCTTATTTCAACTACAGGTTGATCTGGCATACATAATCGCACTATCTTATGGTGACAATCTATTTGGGCATAGTGAGATGCTAGCCAGTCCATTCCTAATATCACATCGAATTCGTTTATAGGCAATAAAACTAAGTCAGCCCTCATGGATTTTCCGCCAACTACTAGCTCACAATTCTTATATACCAAATCAGTTTTCCATGAGGTTCCCATAGGTGTGCTTACTTCTAATTCATAAGGCAAAACTTCAGGTTCAAGCATTAAACTAGAAACAAAATTAAGTGATATATAAGAATGCGTTGAACCAGGATCTATCAAAACTTTAGCTAAGTGTTGGTAAACCGGAAGTGTACCTTCCACCACTGTTGGTTCGGATGTCCTTTCTTGATTAATGGCAAGCACATTGCCTTGCACTCGTGGTTTTTCCCACGCTTCCCATTCTCCTTGGCAACTCGTTCCCGTGAACGTCCCATTTGCGGGCAATCCCTGATGAAATGCTCACTACTTCCACACCGGTTACATTTCCTTGCCTTAATCCAACACTGACTCTCAGTGTGATTTGGTTTTCCACAGTAGGTACATGAAATGTTCCGTTGGGGTAGGGGGGTGTTAAGATTCGTCCGGGGTCCTGAAATATTAGTCTTAGCAACCTTATTGCTTCCTTCGAAGTTTCTCCCGGCTTGGCTCCCTAAAGGGGATGGTCTCACAAATTGCCCACGTTTAACCTTTAACTGCTCGATAGTGCTCTCTACTTTCAGGGCGGTTTCCACTGCCGCCGTATACATTTGCACCTGTACCGGTGCCATCTTGTCTTGTATCTCCATCCTTAAACCACCAATGAATTTCCATATTTTTCTTTCTTCACTTTCAACGAAATAAGGGGCAAACCTGGCTAACCGGGTAAACATTGCCTCATATCGGGCCACACTTAACTCTCGTTGTTCTAAGTTTAAAAATTCTCTTTCTCGTTTTTCTTGTATAACCCGAGGAACATACTGCTTGTTGAATTCTTGGACAAAATTCGCCCACGTACGCGGAACCCTTGTTTCTTCCCACTTTTGAGTAACACGTTTCCACCAATGTCGTGCGTCTTCTTCCAACCGGAATGCAGCCAAAGTGACCTTCCGTTCTTCTTCGCAGTCCATGACTTCACAAATTTTCTCGATAGCTTCTAGCCAATTAGTGGCTTTGACGTCGTCCGGTTCTCCTTTGAAACTCGGAGGTCCTAACATAAGAAAGTTAGCAATGGCATCGTTAGTCGTTTCTGTGTGATTGTGATTATTATTATGCTGATTTTCAAGAATCGTAGTGATTCTCTCAACGATAGCCGTAAGTTGACCCTCCGGATTCCCGTTATTACCGCGTGTTCGTCTATTCGACATCTACATCATAAAAATTCAGTTTAGTAATATAAACAAAACCCATTTATTTCTATTTACAGAAGACTTACACAACCTATCTACATAGAAGTTACTCATATGGCAAATGCAAAAACATACACGGCAAACGCAAAACATACATCCTACCAAACTTTACACGAGCACCGATTACACTAGACAACCACTACGGTGCTCTCAAGACACTTAATTTACTCAAGCTCATAGGGAGCATGGCTAGTACCCTCTCCGGAGTTTATAACCACTAACTCCGGGGGTGGCTTAGGAATTAAATTCTCTTCGATGATTCCAACAAGTTTCCTACTCATGCTATACAAAAGCTCGAGCACACTTTGGTAATGCTGATGTGTTTGGTAGATGCGATTCTGGGCTCCATCCAAACTAAGACGGGTGTGGTAAAGATCCTCCTGAAGCTTTTCATAGTTTTCTTCCAGCAACCTTAGTTCTACTAAAAGTTCATCAACTTGGGGCGGGCGCACTTGGACAGAGGACACTTGGGCAGCCCCGCACGGATAGCGCGACCTACGGTTAGAGGATTCTGCGGAATAGGCCATCTGCTACACAACAAGTTCAAACATTAGACAATTCATAATCAAAATTCCTAACGTCCCAAAAAACCGTGCTCTGATACCACCTGTGACGACCCAAAACTTCTAGCTAATTATGAAATACCCGATTTATAATTTTTGCACAAACATGCCACTTTTCAAAACAATAGTAAAACCAACCCATACTTTTATTCGAAAATCCAAAAGTACACATAAGTTTTATTATTACATGATCGTGACTACAAAATAACCTCGATCCTATAACATGCATAACTAGCCAAATGCTTCGAACCGCCTTCCTATGTCTCCTTCGCTAGCGACTCCGTTCGTCTCAAGATCGGCTAAAACATTACATGAAACACGTCAACAACACGTTGAGTAGAAACTTTGCATATAACATAAGGTGATCGTGTGAGGTTTGTGCACCATATCACAGAAATTTATGAACATAAATCACATAATTTCACATTTGATTTCTTCCACCTCGACGGGTGGCTACCTTATCACTTCGTGCCGATTTTTCCAACCAAACACTCCAATTCCCTACCAATCACTCCGGTGGTCATATCCCGGGCATATGCCGATTTTTCTACGACCCACTTCAGTACATAGACACTCCGTCCATGCAAGGAGGGATTAGGCAACGATGGAGGGTCGAGAACTAATTTAAGACCGGCAAGCCCGACGCCGCCCGGCCGAACTCGACCACATCCACCCCTATTCACATTGGGGCCCAACATGCACACATAAACCTCATGTATAACACATAGTTTTACAAAATTTCAGTATGCTTTCACACTGATCTTACATAAATGAACACATATTTCAACCTTTATGAACTGAAAATTCGCAGTCTGCAAATATTGCGACGAGCTGAAAATTTCAGTTTGCAAGTATGGAATTTCTAGCCTAAAACCTGCTGGGGTTTCACAAATATGTTTCTAATATTGTAAAATAAAGTTTTGGTTGATAAAATTTTGAGTTTTCAGCTTACGAGACTTGGAATTTTCAGACTGCGACGCAAAACGCTTAATTGCGCGGCTGCTGGAATTTCCAGGCCCCGAAGCCGAACTTTACAGATTTGAAAAACTGTTTTTCCAGCTTATTATACAATGGAATTACAACATATAAAACAGGTTTTGAGTTTGGAAAAATCGGATTTTTCAGTTGTGCAAAAATAAGAGTTTTCAGCCTTGTAACAAAATTTTCAGCACTGTGAATAGTGTTTCCAGCAAGTGTTGAACTAAAATTTCATCTTGACAAACACGAAATTTCAGCTTCTAACACATGATTGAAGTAATAAAAAGTATCAAACATCATAATACATAACTTAAGCATCATTTGGACCTATTGCAAGCAAAATTTCAGCATGGTTTCAAGACATTCAAGGGCAAGATGCACATAATGTCACTATAAGCATATACCCAAATTTTCTTGTATTCCCTAAGACCCAAGATGGAAACCAACTTGTGGTTACCTCTTAAGGTCTAATGGGGAAGATATGAAGCTAATACTTTCATAAAAACCTAAGTTGAAACCAACTTGTGGTTTCTACCTTCTAGTAGTAGTGGTTGTTCTTGTAGTTTAAGGGTTGTATGGAAGTAAAAGGATGAAAGTGGCTGAAATTTGTGATGAAATTGACAAGAGATGAAGGCAAGAGAGTGTAAGAGGGAGAGTGCACGTTTTTTAGGGTGTGTGTGGTGATTTTTTTGTGTTTTCTTTTGCCTAATACTTCTTATAATTAGTAGTGTAACAAATAGCATTAAAATACTATTGTGTCTTAATCTTCATCATTTCTTACTTTCCAACTAAGTGCCCAACTAACAAGCCTAATTGGGTTAAGTGGTAGTCTAGACTAATATGGGCCATACATGTATAACTACATCTAGAAGGGATTATACAAGTGTATGTACACTTGTACATTGTCATCAATACTTGAGGGATGAAGACTTCAGGGTGATTTTCTACCAAGTATAAAACATTTTTATGTTTCTTACACCTTAAAAAACGTCGACCCTTAGTTCAAATCTGAAAATTTATAAGTTGTTTTCTTATTTTACATTTTTATGGAAGAAAACATCATTTAGGGGTAGAAAATGCAATTTTAGGCTTTCTTTAGGGTTTTTTTTTTTTTTTTAAAATCTTCTAAACCTTATTACACAAAACCAAACATATATATATCTATATGTGTATACATATATTTTCATGAATTATATAGTTTATATGATGCTTAACTAGGACAAGAACTAATCCTAACTTATACATTTGCGAAAAACGAACATGAAACACAAAGTATTAACATTATGAAAACATATACCTATAAATATAAAATAAACACATGTAATTATATCTATACATAATGGGAGTGAGAATACGGGTCCTTACAAAATGTGCCACCAAATATACGTCTTTCTTCGAACTCCCCGTGATACCAAGCTTCTAGAACAACTCTTCTTCCGCCATGGACCATCCGTCATGAGCACCAAAGTCGCCAGGTGGATTGTAAGTTGGCTTCAAACGGGCTGACGTCTTCTCTTTCTGTAACGACCCGGTAAATCCTTTATTTACATATTTTATATTATACAAAATTTATAGGATTATTTTGTGAGTTATTGATTTCTAGAGATTATTTTTTCAAATATGATTTTATTTGTGAACTAGTGAGCATTTTACTACCTAAATATTTATAAAATATTATAAATTCCAAATATTTTTAAACTTTTATGCATTTGATCCTTCTAAACTTCCAGAAATTTTTAATAGATTATTTTCAACTTTTACCTATTTTTCCAAGCATTTTTAGTAATTTCCGGAAAACATTGTATTTAAGTTATTAATTTGAAATCTAATTTTTAAAATGCTTAATTATTATCCAAAAATTAAAATAATAATACAAATAAATATTCTAGGTTTTATTTGACTTATAAACATAAATTTTCGAATTTTACAATTTTATTTCTATTTTTGGGCAATTTTTGAAAAATTGGCAAAACAAGGGGTATTTTGGTCTTTTCACCTCTCCAACCCCAAATTTCGTTTTTTCCTGAGAAATAAGCAATAAAATACTTAATAAATAAGAGTTTCAGAATATATATATTTTTGTTTGATTTTAGTTGATTTTATTTTATATTTTATCAAAATATCTTTACTAATACATACTCTTGAACCTCATATACATAAATAACTATATATTAGTGGTGATGTACATGGCTACATATACACACACACACATACCCACATATATATACATGGTATTTAGTAAGAATAGGTGTAAGCATATATAGCCATGTATAATGTATGGAATAGGTATTTAGTGGAATTTAATAATTGGATATTTGTGTCTAATACATGGAAGATAATTACACAAGACCATATACACCAAAATCCTCATTTTTCAGCCATTTTTCCAGCCCAAAACCGTGCACTCTCTCTTGCTCTTACACTCTCTTTCATTTTTTCCTCCAAACACTTCACTTCCTCCAAATTACTACACACTTTGAAGGACTAAGGTAGGAACTCTTCTTTATACCTTAAGTAGAGGGTTTTTCTTCTTCTTCTTGAGGAGATTAGGCAAGCTTCCATACTCTTGTGCCCAAGCAATGTAAAAGAACAAGCTTGAATGGCCTAGAGTGAGAGCTTTTGCCAAACATACCTCCAAGTTGAGGGATTTAGTTATGTTGCTAGCTTCATGTTACTTTATAGTTCATTTTATCATGTTTAACTCTTGTTGGGAGGAAGTTGAAGGATGGATAGTATTATGAGCATGATCTTGAAGATCTTATGTGATTAGTATGCTTATTTGGAGTTCTATGTGCTTACTATGCTTTCTTGGAAAATTATGTGATTATTGTGCCTTCTTACAATAATATGGCATTCTTATGTTTTATTTGAATTATTATGTGAGTTCTATGCTTTATATGAAGTAGTATGAGACCATGATTCTTTAATTGAGCTAGTAGGAGAATATCCTATGTTGTCTTGAAAGTATTTGTGAAGAAAGCTCCACATATCTATTTATTATACTTTATTGTATAGTTTTATGCCTACTTTGATGATTATAGAAATATACATGTATATATATATATATATATATGTACGTATATATATGTAAATATTTAAAGTATTGTTATCTATTCATTTAACTAATTTATTAGAGATTAGGTATATATATATATAGTTATGTACGTATATATATGTCTACTTATTATAGACTAATTATATACTTAGTAATACTTAGTAAGACTACTTTAATCTATATGTATATATATATGGTACGTATAAGTATATATATAATTATATTCATTTTATTGGTTTATATACATATGTAGATAATTTCAATCATCTTATATCTATATCACACTTTATATAGTTTATATATTTTTCTATCATCTTTATATATGTAAACTTATCTATATCACATTTTATATATTTATATTAGTTATCTTTTAATCTATATATATATTTAAGTATATTTATACTAGTTATATTTTAGTCTTTATATTTATATATTTATACTAGTTATGTTTATATATTTATATTTATATTTTATCTATTTACATATTTTGCTACTATCTATTTACATATGCTTAATAAGCAAATATAAAGCTTTTATTTATAAGTGTGGAGCTTACTTTGCTAAACTATGATTATGTGCATATGTGAACAAATTGCAATTGTGTGGATGGGCCCATATGTGCTGGAATGGTCTGGGGGGTGTTCCACCGGGACATACTATTGAGTAGCCGGGAGAGTTCACCACCCTTCCATCTCCTAATCCCTCCCTTGGGTAGATGGAGGGATCTACTCAAGAGAGAGGGTCGTAGAACAATACTAAGGCGTATGCCCGGGATACGACCATTGGAGGATAAGGCTGGCGGGAGAAATGTGCTGGTTGTTATTTCGGCCCGGGTAGTTATAAGGGTCACTGTCAGGTGACGAAAGGTAGAAAGTGTGAAATTATATATGTGCTATGTGTAACTAATGTGCACTTGACACCCGAGCACCTTATGTGTATAAAGAAGTGTTTCTACTCAACGTATGTTGATTCCATGTTATATTATATTTTAGATGCTTCCGAAGATAGCTTTTATGATGGTGAGGAGGAGGAACCTTTTGAAGCATTTTATTAGGAAGAAGGATGTAGGATTTTCCGCTGCGTACCTGTTTTGGGTTTTTGCTTTTGCTATGTATCAATAGTAAACTAGCAAGTCGAGACTCTCTTTTGTTGATGTACCCTTATGTAATGTACCTTATACGTTGCAATTAAAAATGTATGCATGTATGTATCCAATAATGATAGTATTAATCTAATAATAATAATAATAATAATAAAGGGATTTCGGGGTCGTCATACTTTCCGCGGTGGTGGTTGGAAATACTTCACGTCTTTCTTGCAACAAAAGCTCACCCAATCGCTGACGGTAACTGGAGAACGTTGACCTCTGTCGGTGCTCCCTTGCAGTAGATGGAAGGTGTGAAACAAGCACTTGCATCAGTGAGGAATGAATCTCTTCCTGTTCTCGTCAACTCCACTCAATTCTGCAGCGTTGGGAACCACCTCGTCATAAAGAAGTCCCTTAACGAGAATGTAGCACCCTTCCCGCTAGAATCTTCCTCTACGGTTGGAGACCACCGACGATTGCACTGAGTACAAATTTTGAAATTCACACCCAGCACAAACGCCTAACTTAACAATATGCAGTGGAGGTAGAGTAAAATATGCAACATTGGATAATATATATAACCATGTTTAGTACAACCAAGTAGCACAACTGAGTACAACATCAAAATACCAACTAGTGGGATCAAGTAGCAAACTACAGATTATATAGCAAGACATAGTGAAATGAAGTTTTAATATAACAATTGGAGGAGCGGCAACCATCCTATGCACGCCCATTATTCTGATTCTGAGGCAATGAACAAAAAGAAACGAGGGATTAAGTCCAAATGACTTAGTGAGGTCACATATAGATAGATATATATTTGACTGAAAATGAGACTCAAAACAGTTAAACCATAATAAGTGCACGTAGTGTGAAATGTAACTTGATAATAATAACTGAACTGAGTAATACGGACCGTGAGCCCAAGACGGAATCTCCAACCTTATGACTACCCAAAACAGATAAATCATAATAAAAATCCTTATGCCTCCCTTGTCGAGAAGCCACCTCAACACTAAACAAGACGGAAATGTATCACGCGTCCGTGCAATACATCGCTCCAATCCCTACTACAGTCATCCTCCGGCTGTACGTAGAAATTGGTTTCACGGAATGGTATCATATAAAAGGTTCCATCGACGGTCCGTTCCGCCCGATAAAATTCCTCTTATAAGTACCTGGGCCCAAACTTCCCAAGGGCGTCCCCAAGGGTAAACGGAAATATAACGGAACAGATATGGCTCACAACTTGTCAACAAAGCAATAACTTATTTTTACACCCGGGATACATAGAAATATAATTAAAATATGATATCCCAAAGGTGCCAAAAATCATTTCTGGACAGATACAACTGGCAATATCAGAGAATGCAATATTTTTGAAAATAACTTGCCTTATATGTATGGAAAACATTTTCCGAAAGATTTGATAGCATAACTTCCATAAGGTAGGCTATACGAATAATATTTATATCATATAGTTCAAAGCCCCAGAAAGGAATTGATAAAGCACTCACCTTAGGAGTTTATCAAGTTTATAGATTTGTTTCGGCTAGATCAACTTGACTTCCTCCTAAAATTTACATTAATAGCTATAATTAGGATACTAGTTATTAATCTTTATATAAAGAATAACCTAACTACTTATATTCTTGAACTAACACAATACTCATATAATCATAATTTAGAAATTAAGACACTAACTTATACCTAGTATCTACTTTAAGAAAATATTGTACATTTTCACATAATCTCACATAAAAACATAAGGAACATATTCTCATATTTTAAATTATAAAAGCATACTAAAACCATATTTTGGAATGATAACTAAGCATGCTTTATTCCTAATTTTATGAACATAGAGCATAATTACAACTAAAAAAAACATTCTTTCTAGCAAGTATTCAAAAGAATAGCATTCAAGAAAATAACATGTAACATAAGACTTATGTCTAAGTTAATCATGAAATATCAACTTATGAAAATCACTTCAAAACTAATCAATCTACTAAACTAAGAGCATTGAAGCATGCTTGGCAAGAACTTTTACTCATGAGCATTGAAGCATGCTTTTAGCAAGAACTTTTACTCAAGAGCATTCAAGCATGCCTAAGCAAGAACTTTTACTCAAGGTAGACATAAATAACACTCTTATTTATGGGTTTAAGCAAGGTTTCTACCTTCAAGAGTGTGTGAGGAAAATAAGGGAGTATATGGAAGGCTAATAGGGATATATGTATAAAAAAAGAAGGTTTTATTGATGTATATATAGGTGGGGAAGATATGATATAAATAGAGAGTGTTTTGTGTGTTGAGAGTGGAGTGAGTGTGGGTGGGTGTTTTTTGGCGGGATTTTTTTGTGTGTGTGTGGGAGAATGAAGACAATGGCCCCCTTTTTATAGAGTTTAGGGCAAGAAATAAGATTTTATAATATAAGGTCAATTTATAATAAATGCATAGAAGATAGGATAAGATAAGATAAGATAAGATTATGATAAGATTTGGATAGGATAAGATAAGATATTTTAATAAAATATGAACAAAAATCAAATAAAATCTGATATTTATTGGTCTAATATTATAAAATCTGAATTCATATCTTTATTTTATTAAACTTTCGAAATTGTACTTATTTATGTTTGTAAAAATCGAAAACTAGGGTTTTAGGGCATAAAATTAGGGTTTTAAGGCCTAAAATTCGAAAATTCATAATTAATTTAGAAAAATTCCAAAATTATGAAATTTAATGTTCATAAATCTGAAATTATATGTATATTTTCCAGAAATAAAAATGTTTTAGTTATATTTTCAAAAATTACAATTTAGGACATAAGATTTCGAAAATTGTGTTAGAATGTCAAATTCGTTTAAAATTTGGAAAATCATGTAATTATCACCTCACATAATTCATATATAAAAGAAGGATCATACAAAACATGAAATATTAGTAAGCATGCGTGTATATTATAAGAACCGGTTTATATAGTTGTTAGACCAAAAATCGGGATGTCACAGGGAAGGCGTGCCAGGGTGTGCAAATCCCACAACAATATTGACAACTCTCCGAAGGAAGTTAGAAGTGTGTTGGTTGTTGGACACCAAGCCTCACAAAACGCCTTGACAATCTCCGGGTTGTGGTCGTACGTAAACAAGGAAGCATACACCGTGTCGTATATCTCGATCATCGCCAACTTGTGTTCGCATCGACTGAGGATGTCCTCCGTCCACTCCCAATAGCCTTTGACATACTGGAACTCACCGGTAAATTGCATGGCCTCCCCCCATTTGACCTTGCCTTCTATGATGTGCCTCATCCGCTTGCTGGTGATGAGTTGCTTGCAAAGTCCACACTTTGGATGTTTCGCTCAAAGAAACTTCTCGGGGCAATCCTCCGTGTCCGTCAATCTCGGCCACTTGACCTTGCCTTCCATGATATGCCAACCGAACGTTGGTTAGGAGCTTGGCTCGTCTGCTTGCTAGTGGTGATTTGCTTGCAAAATCCACGCCTTGAATGACTTGCTCGAAAAAACTTCTCAGGACCAATCCTCCATGTGCAATGGGTTTGTCAATCTTGGCCGCTTCTTCGCGTGTCGACTAATAGTGGGGGCATGGACTGCCAAGAATGTACCCTTCTCCATGGGCTCATTTTCATTATGAAGAATCATCAAGTGCTTTATTCTTGAACCGACAAAGTATTTCTAAAATATACCATGGCAAAACCTGCTTCAAAGAAAAAGGAACAAACAATATATGTGTTATCGTTGAGTTCCAAATTGCTCTCTTGAAAAAGATATTTTTAGTTGAAACTCAAAAGAAAAGCAAGTTCAATTCTGCAAACTCGGAGAAAACAAAGACTTTGCAAGACCTTTGTGATGACCATTCCAGCAAATTGCGAGCTACAAAAAAACAAAGGTGAATGTAATAGAACAAAAAAAAAAAAAAAAAGAGAGTTAGAGGACATCTAGGGGTCATAGTTTCTTTTCTAAATTCCCCTGCCGCCCTGTGGTACCCTATGCAATGTGTAAATGTGGTTTGGCCAAATTAGCACGATAAGCTTATACGATCAGATCTTACACAGCTGCTCTGTTATCACAAAATGAAGTGATGGGTTAATTCAAACAAAATAAGTGGCAGGCCATATAAACTTTTGATCATTACCTCGACAAGGTGCTTTGCTGTGAGTTCACGTGGTGTGGGACTTTAATTGTGGATTTGCTGCTTTTATAGCTAATTCTCATCACTAAATATTCACGGAGTACTATGAAGTTTCAGCCCAAGCCTTTTTATTTATGCAAGCATCACTCTCCTTGAGTTTAGCTTTAATATGGTATCCAGTCATTCAAATCACTGGGATAGTTGACATTTGCTGTGGTAAAATGCAGGGGGTGCAAACGTATAAATCAAGCTTCGATACGTTACTAGAGCAAACACAAAACATGTAAGAAGGAGATGAAAGGGCAATTGTTCTCAAAATTGTCAAGACGGCTGCCTCAGACAAACAAAGAAAAAAATAAACAAGTAAACTTGGCTATGCAAAATTAGGATGTTCATAAGGGGCCCTTTTGTAGGCGAATTCAGGGGGCATCAGATTTAATAAGTTTCCTCTTGTTCATAGATCTCCTCTTCAATGTTTAATTATGAATTGGTTAGGAGTTATGAGTCATGATGAGTTAAAGGAAACAACAATTCTTATCATTTCCAAACTCTATTTGTGGAATGCACTCATAAAATCATGCACGTAAGATTGGAACTTGATCAGAATATACAAATAGGCATATAGAAAAGGTTGGAACAAGAATTCTTATCAGTTCCAATCTCTTGGTTGTGGGTCACGGAACTCATTTGCAATTAAAAAAAAAAAAATCTTGCAGCACCAAAAGAAGAAAAAGGAAAGAGTTATAAAGTTTCAAAAAAGTTGAGAGGCCAATCAAAGTCCAAGAGTGAATGGAGATTAATTAAAATGGGATTTCTGCAAGAGTTATACTTAGTTTATACTACAATCATCCATGATGGGGGCAAGAGTGATAAGATTGTACTGAAGATTAGTTGCTATCAAAAGTCTCTTGCTGTCAAAAGTCTCTTACTTGGTGTCTATATTTCAGCAATGAATTTACACAGATTCAAATAATGGGAATTTTGTTTCGGGCCGAATTTCATGGGCAGAGGTGGCTTGGGTTGGATTTCATCGGCAATGGTGGCCTGGGCCGAATTTCATGGGCAAGGATAAATTTTGCAATTGTGTGGCCAAATCATGGGCCAATTTCTTACAAGTTTAGAATTAAGGCCCAAATAAATTCAAGTGAATAGATTAATGGACCTAATTTCTTAGGAATCCATAATTATTTCATTAAAAAAAATATACTTGTCTTTCCCATGAAGGTAAATTTGGGAAATTAAGTACTTCAAGTCCCGTCTCACTTACACAAATATTCGGTGTGTTTTTCGCTGAGCCTTGAAGTAGGTGGCATTTGTTGGCAATTAAATTTCGTCCAATCAAAAGTTGACAAATGTAAATTAAAATATTATATATTAATTAAATTGTTATTTATATTTTGGAATTTCCTAAATTTAATTCCAACATTAAATAGGTAATTTTAATTAATATTTTAATATTTATTTTACCAACGAATAAGAGGTTGTCAAGTATCAATATGAGATGTTTTGGCCAATTAAATCAAGTCTTGCAATCCGAAAGTCCAAAACCAATCAAATGGTGACAAGTAGTGCATTTGGTCGCATAGACCAATCAAATAATGACACATAAATGGTATTTTTGTCTTTAAAAAAATAATTTATATTAAAGAGATAAATATCGAATAAATTGCTTGCAATCCAAAGACCCTACATGGATGTCTATAAATAGGAGTCATTTGGAGCTCAAAAGGGGACATCAAGAAGTTTCCAAGAGCAAGAGAAGCCAAGAAGATCCCAAAGTTCTCTCAAGGCACGCTCAAGAAGATTCGTGAAGACCAAAGGCGAAATTTCCGGCGTTCTTTGGGAAAATCATCAAATTAAGGCGTTCAATCTGCGATCAAGGTGTCAGCCCTGCGTTTTGGAGTTTTTCCCAACTCAAATCCACGGTGATTAAGGTGACGTTGAAGGCATTCTTCGCAGAAATTATCCAAATAAGGTGTTTGATCTGCAATCAAGGTGTCAAACCAGCAAATCGGCGTTTTTCTTCAAGTCAAAGTCAAGTCAAATCCAGAGTGTTCACGGCGTACTTCATAGTGTTCATTGAAATTTTCAACGTTTGATTCGTAATCAAGCAACAAAGCCTACGAATCGCGTTATTGGAAGATCAAATCAAATTCGAAAAAAAGAATCAGGGGATTAATCTTTTAGGGATTAATTTTCCACTAAATCATATTCTTTTCAAATATTTGTCACATATATTTCTCGACTTGTAATTTGTATTTACAAAATAAGAAATTTTGTGTGAACACATATAATAAATGATAAATAATAAATGAAGTAATTTAAATAAAATAATAAAATCGATAGGCATTGAATTTAAATTAGGAATATGCATTCGCATCATAAACTCATCAAAGGAAAAGAAATCGACCTTCAATGTTGCCCACTAATAATTTTTATATTGTTATAAAAGAAAAAGATTTTGAGAGAAAACAAAGAGAAATCTCTTAAAAAAATAATCATATTCACATTTAATGAATAAGAAAAGAAAAATCAACTATAAAATAAAATAATATCTTAGATTGATAAATTAAACCAACTACCCTTATTTAAGGAGTCGTCAAACAATATTTATTGGAAAGTAATGTTTGTTGTAAATTTTAGAGGAACATTCCATGAAATATTTATTTGTAGAATATTTTCTATTAAATTGGTCCGATTTACCATCCAATGAAAAAATGTTGACAAGTGTCATGAAATTATGCTGACACTTGTCGAAAAAATTAGATGGACTATTCCGTTACATATAATAGATATGTCTCACTCTCTCACTCTCCTCTCTGATGTCTTCTCTCTTTCTCTCTTTCTAATGTATTCTCTCCTGATCTATCTTTCTTACCCTCAAGTCCCCTCTCACCCGGCAGAAGGGGGTGGGGGTAGCCCTGATGGCGGAGGGTGTATGGCGATGGTGGTGGAGACTCTCTCTCTCTCTCTCTCTCAGTCTCTCACTGTGTCTTTCTTGATCACTCTTTGTGGTAGTGATGGAGGACAAGCGGTGGTGGAGACTCTCTCACTCTCTCTCTGTCTCTCTCGTGACTCTCTTTGTGGTGGTGGCGACGGTGTGGTGGTGGTGTATTTTAGAAAACAAAAGATTGGTGGCGGTATGATTTTAGAAGATTGGTGGTTGTATTATTTTAATCTTTAACTTTTAAAGCAATTGCCAAGTAGATTTGCTATGTAAGCAATTTTTTTCCATTTAAGCAAAATCTGGCCAACTGATGTTGTGAGTTCTAAATATGTCAAAATTTCTTAAATTCATGTCCAAAAATTGAATTACAAAAAGTTAGTGTCCTAAAATTCATGTGCAATATACGGTCCTAAAATTATAATTTTGCCGATAAAAATCTATACTACTTATGCTATTATTAATAGCGCGTTACACTTAATGCATGTACAAACTAGACAAATATTATAATTTAATTGCATGCTTAATTTTTGTTAGGATAAAGTTACAAATATTTACTAATTTTCTTTTATGAGTACATATTTCTTTAAAAATTATGTTAATTATTTTTATTTAATCAATAATAAGTGAAAAATAAAATAATTTCAAAAGGTAAAATTATAAAAAGAGATCGAAAACAAAAGAAGTAAAAAAAAATGTTGAATGATAGCTTTATTTAATACTACCAATATTTGCACAGTCGATGCATTTGCATAATAAAAAAAAATAATATAATTTAATGACATACTAAAATTCTAGTAATATTTATATTATGAAAATACTTTTAACTATTTGTAATAGATCTATGAAATTAATATTAAGTAAAAATAAAATAATTTAAAATAAAAAACTAAGAAAATAATTATAAAGAAAGTAAACAAAATGATATTCAAGAATATTGGGATATAAAAGAAGACAGAGAGGTGAGAAAGAGAGCAAGAGAGAAAGAAGGAAAATGAAGTAAAAAGAATGTGGAAGAAAAGAAAGGAGGGAGAAAATAAAAAGAATAATAGATCAAAAAATTGACAGATCAAAAATAGTTACTAAAAGGTGTTCTTCTTTTATATGATAGTATAAATAATATAGATAGTATAGATAGTAGTAAGGTAGGTATATATACTCGATGCATATACATTTGTTTTTGAAAAAGAAATTATAATTTGATTATGTATTGACATGTTGAATAAATTATTTTGGTATTTATTAAATTTAAGATAAGTTGAAACTAAAAAATTGAAATAAGATAGAATTATATGATTGAAAAATAATTGATAAGAAACATAAAAATTATTATAGCATGACATGAGAAACAAAAGATAGGAAAGAGGAGAGAATAAAAGTAAAAGAAAAAACGAAATAAAAGAAAGTATAAAATAAGAAGAGACATGCAGAAAAATTTGAGAGACCAAATGAGTAATTAAAAAGATCTCTCTTTTATATAATAGTAATAATAGTATAGTGTAATGATGATGACAATGTCACGATCTTGTGTCTAGTAAGGTGGTACTTGACAAAAGTGCAAAATAAAAGTAAGATAAATTTAATTACATGCTCAAATTTTGATAATGTAAATAAGTATAAATTAAAATGTTTGCGTAGATACCTTTTTTTTTTTGCCTCTGACATATTTATTAAATTAGTGATAAGTGAAAGAAAGAATAATTTAAAACCAAATGAAATTATATTAAAAAGATAAATAAAAAAGAGAAAGTAAGAAAAAGGTTTATAGAGAAAGAGGGAAAAAGAAAGATTCATAGAAGAGAGAAAAAAATATATAAGAGATAAGAGAAGAAAGACCAAAAAATAATGCCGAACGTTAAGTTATGAGAGATAAAAATAGATAATCGAAGAATGAGCAGGCTGAATTAAAAAATGAAAAATAAAAAATTGGCAAAGCACGAGAAAGACGGTTGCTATTCCACCATGGTGGTTTATATAATGATATAAATAGTATATATAATTAAGGTAAATCAACAGAAAAGCACTATAAGAAAAAAAAAAGTTAGGAAAATATATTGCGTTTAAGTTATTATATCACTGATATGACTGGCACCCTTGGAGCGATAATTTATTGACGTGGAAAACTTTCTCAAAAATCAATAGTGTCAATCTTTTGTGTAATTAAGTTTGTCTTTAGATGGGTACTACTAGTTATCATGGTTGCAATTAAAATATTAATTATTATCACTATTAAATTATATTATTATAAAATGAAAGTTGTTGCATAATATATATTATTACTGAAAAAATAAGTGATCATTAACGTGACAAATTTTACTTTATTATCTAATTTTGTTTGAAATGGTATTATGTGACAATCATGTCCCTATTTCAAAAGAAAAATTGTCAATCCTTGATTATACAATTTAGATAGAAAAAATTTTAATTTTAGTTGATCATTTAAAAAAGGGGAGGAAATAAAATTTTTTGTTTTTTATGCATGCCTTTTTCATTGTTCGGTCAATTAATTTTTTTTTTTTTATGTAGATTGCATAAGCATAAAATGACAATTTTGCTCTTAAAATAAACACATGCTTTTCATATGATACTATTTTATTAAAAATGCATCTCGAAATTACCGAAGGGATGGGCATCAATTTAATTTATAAGCCCTAAACTCTTTGTACCCACTTATAAATAATCTCAGTCTATCGGCAATGGGTAACGTGGGATATCACAGTTAAAAATGCCTTATATTTCAACAATAGTGCTCCATATAAAGTTGAAACTTCACAGCCTTTGCTCTTTTCCTTAGCCGGTCAAGACACGCTTTGTGGACGCTAACGCGCCTTCATCCTTGTTGACTGGTTCATTCGATATAAAAAATCAATTGACTTTTGCCGCGAATTTGACGAAAGGTGCGAAACGACGTGATCCCAAGAAGTTTATGGTCAAGTAACTTTACTATTTTATTGACTAAGTTAATATATAATTCATAGTGATGACTCGGTCAAAATATGAAACAAGAACCACCCCCCCCCCCCCCCCCCGACACACACCCAAAAACAAAAGAAAGAAACAGGAAAAAAAATGGAAAAGTGTCTTCAAGTATCCAACCAATTTAATTAGAAAGATGGAGCGAAGTGAATATTATAGCAAAGCGGGTTTCTCTAGAGGGTGTTTGATCAAGTTTATTTGAGACATCCCTAACAACTCTTACATTTTAAATATTTTTAGAAGTTTATAGGATATTGAATCTTATAAGCTTAGCCGAACATCCTCTTAATTTGAATTGAACAACAAAAGTAGTTGGGTTAGCTTAAAGCTTTGAAAAATATTTTACAGAAAGTTTCAAAACTTGCAAGATACTTTAAAGTGTAGTAAAATTTTATGGAAGAAAATTAAAAGTTTGTAAAATAAAATTTAGAAAATTATATGTCCACTAAAAACACTTCAAGAAAATAAATAAATTTGTGACATTATAACAAATGATAATAAAAAAATTTATCATTAATTATATATATATTTAGTGACAATAAATTTATGTTGTCACAAAACATAATTTGCACAATGTCAATGGTAACACCATAGTGTAAAAAAGGTGACAACATATGCAAAATTAACAATATGTGACACCCATATTGTAACAACTTAGTGATAACGGAATCTTGTCACAAAACCTATGATAATTTTTGCTGTTACTAAGTTGTCATTATAAGTGTGTCACTAATTGTCAATGGTTATAACTAAAACATTAATTCTTGTTATCATTAAATGATATTGTAACAGCAATAAAATTGTTGTCACCAAACAAAATTAATTAATGACAAAAAAGAATGTACTCATGTCCCTTAACACAATCAATGATAACAATTTTAATATTGTCACTTTTAAATCTTGTCAATAATATGAACTTTTTACGGAATATTTGTAGTTATTTCTAATACTTTTTGCTTTGTGTTTTGAGAAAATGCATTAGTTTCTTTTTAAAAGTCTAATAAACTCCCTACTTTTGATTATAATTACAAACATGGCATTACTCATCTTATCAATTATATTAACTATTGTTTCCCAAAACTTCCTTGTCTTAAATTTTTCAGAAAAATATTAGCATCTTAAATTTTCCGCAAATATTTTGTAAAATGTGAGAGTTTATAACATCATTTACAAATTAGCGATAAACCCCCTAAAACGCCATACTTTTTCAACCCAATTCAAGAAAAAGAACTTATTTGCGGAAACTAAACTAGGAAAATCCAAAATAGTCAAAGTCTACCATCATATTCTACCCATTTAACAAGTTCTCAATCTATATCTCCCGAACCCCCTTCCAACTATACCATCGTATCCCTCTAATTTTTCCAAGTTTTTCCTTAGCACAAGCTTTAAAGAGAGAGAGAGAGAGAGAGGAGCCAGGCCATGGATAGAGAGCAAGAGGAAATCCAATTTCTTGGCTTCTTTGGCATCCTAAAAGAATCATTTAACATAGTTTCAACATGGAGGAAAATTTTCAGGCAAATCACACTATTCTTGATCCTCCCTCTTTCCTTCATTTACCTAGCCCACATCCAAATCACAAAGATCCTCTTCACAAGAATCATGCACAACGAATACAGGCTGATCTTGACACCCGAGGGCACGCTATCCCACGACAAAATATCGCACTTGTTAACGTCTGAATGGACCGCCTTTTTTCTCTTCAAGATCGGATACACCATATTTTTCATAGTGTTAGCCCTTCTTTCAACCTCTGCAGTCGTTTACACCATCGCCTGCATTTACACTGCGAAAGAGGTAACCCTAAAGAAAGTCATGAGTGTGGTCCCTAAGGTTTGGAAGAGGCTCATGGTTACTTTCTTGTGGAATTTCGTCATTGTTTTCGCGTACCACGTTGTGTCCCTATTGATCTTGTTCTCAGGAGCCGTTGTGCTCGGACGTAGGAAGATTGCAGGGATAGTTTTTCTCATTGTTTTCTCCCTTGTTTACTTGATTGGATTGCTTTATATTACCATAATATGGCATTTAGCCAGTGTGGTTTCTGTGCTTGAAGAAAGTTATGGGCTAGAAGCAATGACCAAGAGCCAGGGTTTGATCAAGGGTAAGATGGTAATTTCAGCTGCTGTTTTCTTGCTGTTAGGTTTGTGTTTCTCTGGGATTCAGCATATGTTCAAAAAGTGGGTCGTTTTCCGGGAGGGACGAGGGATTGGAGACAGGATCGGATATGGGATTATTTGCCTTGTTTTGCTATCTATTGCAATGCTCTTTGGACTTGTAACACAGACGATTATATACTTTATGTGCAAGTCTTATCACCATGAGAATATCAATAAGTCCTCGCTAGCAGATCATCTTGGAGAATATCTAGGGGAGTATGCTCCTCTAAAGTCCAAGGATGTTCAACTAGAGCAATTTGAGGTTTGATGAGTTCAGTGTTTTTCCCAAGATCTAGAGTGGTATGGTTCAATATGTACTATGGTTCTGCTCTCATTTTTTTCTTTTTGGGTTGGGGGGGGGGGGTGGGGGGGGGGGGTTGAATAAAAAAAAATAGAGAATTGTGAAACAGAAACGAAAGTACTTTGTACTAATCTCTGATGTTGTGGTAATAAAAGATCAATTGTTAGTTTGTAAATAAAGCTAGGTTGCATATGATATGAACTTCTTAGCTATTTACTGCTCTGGTCTAGTCTCAAATTAAATTGATACGTATCCTGTAAATGATTCACCAACTCCCTCTTCTAACTTTAATAATTAACAGAATTTGGCATTTGAATTTTGCTCTACTATAAACTCTAGAAAATAAAACATGAATGAAACCGTTTTGCCTTAATTTATTAAAAAAGGACTATTCTGTTTTAAGTATCTGGATAATGTTTTGCGAGTGCCTTCTTATTATATCCATAGTTATGACATCAGATAGGATTGGAATTCATTCTAATACTTTAAGTTTGCCTCTCATCCCAAAGTATTAACAAAAGGGTTAATTGCGATTTTCGTCCTCTATGTTTAATGCATTTTTAATTTTATCAGTTTTGTTTCAATTTTATCAATTTTGACCTCTCCGTTTATCGATTTTAGTCCTATTTTGGACCAAATTAATTACTGGCGCGAACATGGCACTGAATTTGGCTGGATTTCGATGACCAATGCTGATATGACATACAAATATTGAGAATTTTGTAATTTTTCCTGTAATTTTAAACAAGTGGATGTTTAGTTGGCTAGTGTATCTATTTAACTTTATACATATGTGTACATGTTAATACACACACACACACATACATATATATACATATATATATATACCTTACACATATACATACCACAGAAAGAGAATCGAGAGAGAGATACAGAGTAGCACAGACCACAAATTGAGCCGTGAACAAAGACCAATTGAGCCGCACATATGTAAAGCGATGCAACTGGTCTAGTAGCTCGGTATCCGTGAATATAGTAAAGCGATGCAACTGCACGACCAATTGAGCCGCATTGGATAACCGGAGCGGTAGCGTGAACAAAGACAATGTTACACCACAAAGATTAAGATTAACACTGATCAATGACACCCGATAGCGTCGTGGTCTATCTCAAATAGCCGATCTTGAAAATATTACCTACATTCCCCTAGCTGTCAATCTGGTCAAATTAATATTGTGTTCTACATGCTGTGAATTCAAACCTGTATAAGTCAGCTTATTAATGACCTGATCTTATGAAAAATTGACTATTTCATCAGTGTTAAGGCACACAATAAAAGTCACGTCGTTCAATAACTTAATCAATATACAATGGATTGTTCTGTTATACAAAACAAATCCACAACTATCCAGACAAGAAGCAACGAACAATGATTGAGTAAGCAAAATTTCTACTGTTATTGTTATCAATCACTACTAGAAAACAGCGATTTAGCCACGGATTTTTAGCCACGGACGGAATCGGTTGCCATTAGCTACAGAAATGGCCACGGATGAAGGAAAAAAACGAAAACACATGGCTACGGATTTTTCCGTGGCTAAGCAGACAAATATCCGTGGCCATATATGTTTTTTTGCCCAGTAATAAATTAAACTTTTTATTAAAAAAAAGTTTGATTTGGCCACGGATTTAAGAAATAAATTTTTTTTTAATGCAAATCCGTGGCCAAAAAATTTTAAGAAAAAAAAACATAAATGTTTTTGCCCCGGAAAAAATTTAAATTTTTTTTAAAAAATAGTTGGATTTATCCGTGGCCAAGAAATAAATTTATTTTTCTTTTTTTTTTAACACAGTATCCGTGGCCAATTAATTTTTTTAAAAAAAACATAAATGTTTTTGCTGATAAATAAATTTATTTTTCTTTTTTTTTTTGGAGGGTGGCCGCGGATTTATCCGTGGCCAAAAAATAAAATTAATTTTTTTTAAAAAAAGGGGAGTGGCCACGGATAAATCCGTGGCGAGGTGTGAAAATAATTTTTTTTTTAAATTTTAAGTGGCTCGGTTAA
>CM047877.1:9919551-9974580 GCA_026212405.1 Petrea volubilis
GTTTGTATGATCCTTCTTTTATATATGAATTATGTGAGGTGATAATTACATGCTTTCCAACTTTTAAATGTAATTTGACATTCCTAACACAATTTTCGAAATCTTATGGTCCCTAAATTGCAATTTTTGAAAAACTAACTAAAACATTTTAATTTTCTGGAAAATATACATAAATTTCAGATTTTATAAACATTAAATTTCATAATTTTGGAATTTTTCTAAATAATTATGAATTTTCGAATTTAGGCCTTAAACCCTAATTTATGCCCTAAAACCCTAGTTTTCAGCTTTTTACAAAACTAAATAAGTACAAATTCGAAATTTTAATAAAATAAAGATACTGAATCAGACTTTTAATATTAGGCCAACAAATATCAGATTTATTTGATATTGTTCATATTTTATTAAAATGTCTTATCTATCCTATCCAATCTTATCATAATCTTATCTTATCTTTTATTATCTTATCCTATCTTATCTATCTTATCTTATCCTATCTTCTATGCATTTATTATAAATTGACTTATATTATAAAATCTTATTTCTTGCCCTAAACTCTATAAAAAGGGGGCCATTGTCTTCATCTCCCACACACACACAAAAAAATCCCGCCTAAAAACACCACCCACACTCACTCCACTCTCAACACACAAAAACACTCTCTATTTATTAAATTCTTCCCCTCTATATATACATCAATAAAACCTTTTTTTTTTTACATATATCCTAGTAGCCTTCCATATACTCCCTTATTTCCCTCACACACTCTTGAAGGTAGAAACCTTGCTTAAACCATAAATAAGAGTGTTATTTATGTCTACCTTGAGTAAAAGTTCTTGCTTAGGCATGCTTGAATGCTCTTGAGTAAAAGTTCTTGCTAAAAGCATGCTTCAATGCTCATCAGTAAAAGTTCTTCCCAAGCATGCTTCAATGCTCTTAGTTTAGTAGATTGATTATTTTTGAAGTGATTTTCATAAGTTGATATTTCATGATTAACTTAGACATAAGTCTTATGTTACATGTTGTTTTCTGAATGCTATGTCTTTTGAATACTGCTAGCTAGAAAGCATGTTTTTTTTAGTTGTAATTTGCTCTATGTTCATAAAATTAGGAATAAAGCATGCTTAGATCATTCCAAAATATGATTTTAATATGCTTTTATAATTTAAAATATGAGAATATGTTCCTTATGTTTTATGTGAAATTATGTGAAAATGTACAATTATTTTCTTAAAGTAGATACTAGGTATAAGTTAGTGTCTTAATTTCTAAATTATGATTATATGAGTATTGTGTTAGTTCAAGAATATAAGTAGTTAGGTATTCTTTATAAAATATTAATAACTAGTATCCTAATTATAGCTATTAATGTAAATTTTAGGAGGAAGTCAAGTTGATCTAGCCGAAACAAATCTATAAACTTGATAAACTCCTAAGGTAAGTGCTTTGTCAATTCTTTTCTGAGCTTTGAACTATATGATATAAATATTATTCGTATAGCCTACCTATGGAAGTTATGCTATCAAATCTTTCGGAAAATGTTTTCCATACATAGAAGGCAAGTTATTTCAAAAATATTGCATTCTCTGATATTGCCAGTTGTATCTGTCCGAAATGATTTTGGCACTTGGGATATCATATTTTATTATATTTCCTAGGTATCCCGAGTGTAAAAAAGTTATGCTTTGTTGTTGACAAGTTTGTGAGCCATATCTGTTCCGTTATATTTTCTGTACCCTTGGGGACGCCCTTGGGAAGTTTGGGCCCGGTACTTATAAGCGGAATTTTCTCGGGCGGAACGGACCGTCGAGGGAAACCTTTTATACTTATACCATTCCGTGAAAACAATTTCTACGTACAGCCGGAGGAGAGGATGACTGTAGTAGGGATTGGAGTGATGTATTTGCAGGACGCGTGATACATCTCCCGTCTTGTTTAGTGTCGAGGTGGCTTCTCAACAAGGGAGGCATAAGGATTCTCTTATGATTTATCTGTTTTGGGTAGTCATAAGGTTGGAGAATCCGTCTTGGGCTCCATGTCCGTATTACTCAATTCAGTTATTTATTATCAAGTTACATTTCACACTACGTGCACTTTATTATGGTTTAACTGTTTTTGAGTCTCATTTTCAGTCAAATATCTCTATATATCTGTGACCTCACTAAGTCATTTGGACTTAATCCTTCGTTTTCTTTTTGTTTCATTGCCTCAGAATCAGAATAATGGGTGTGCATAGGATGGTTGCCGCCTCCTCAGTTGTTATATTTAAACTTCATTTCACTATGTCTTGCTTATAATCTGTAGTTTGCTACTTGATCCCACTGTTGGCTATTTTGATGTGTACTTGGTTGCGACTTGGTTGTACTAAACATGGTTATATATATATCCAATGTTGCTATTTTACTCTACCTCAACTGGCATATTGTAAGTTAGGCGTTTGTGTGCGGGTTGTGAATTTCAAAATTTGTACTCAGTGCAATCGTCGGTGGTCTCCAACCGTATAGTCCTAGCGGGAGGGGTGCCACATTCCCGTTAAGGGACTTCTTTATGACGAGGTGGTTCCCAACACTGCAGAATTGAATGGAGTGACGAGAACAGGAAGAGATTCATTCCTCGCTGATGCAAGTGCTTGTTTCACACTTCCATCTACTGCAAGGGAGCACCGACAGAGGTCAACGTTCTCAGTTGTACCGTCGGCGATTGGGTGAGCTTTGTTGCAAGAAAGACATGAAGTATTTCCAACCACCACCGCGGAAAGAGAAGAAGTCGGCCCGTTTGAAGCCAACTACAATCCACACTGGCGGACTTTGGTGCTCATGACGGATGGTCCATGGCGCGAAGAAGAAGTTTATTCTAGAAGCTTTGTTATCACGGGAGTTCGAAGAACGACGTATATTTGGTGGCACATTTGGCTTGCTGGCTTTGACACATTCGCCCTTGCAGTTCACGTCCAAGCACCTCCAAAGCTTGCAAGTATTCTGGCGGAGGCAAAAGACTAGCTAGACTTTTCACCCTGCTTTGAGCAAGAATAATGTGAGATTATTGAAGAAAGTAAAGAGACCATTCCCACCGCAGAGAAGATTATCCGTCACGAGGTATGGCCCAAATATCTACCATGAAGTTTCAAGGAGACTGTGCTCCGGAGATTTAGCACTCCGACAAGCTCAAAGACTCAGTGTCCACACCACACAGATTTATAGAACTTCAAATGCATTCGGCTCAGAGGCTTGGTGATGTAATAGTTGCATGGATAATGATTTTATCCAGAGATCAGACTGAGCTTAAAAGTTATCTAAGCTGCCTATGTACCCAATGAAGGGATCAAGTCATAACGTAGTTCAAAGATCCGAGATGATTTGAGGGGGAGCCGAACACAGTTTATACTCATGCGGGCCAGGAGTATCCATTGCTTAGCCACCCCTGAACCAGGTGGAGTATTTTTTATATTTTAGCCACATGCAATACCTTCATTCGAGTATGTTAGCAGTTAACCACATGCTTACATTGGTGGGTACGTATACAGTTTATACTCATCCGGGTATGAGTTTGATTCAGTTAGGCTCGTGCATCAAGAGCAATCTTTTTGAGTTTGCAAACCCTTTATACTCGTGTCAAGGAGTCAATCACTTGAAACTTGATTTTGTAGATAATTTATATTCATGTCTAGGAGTATACTTGAATTTGATTTTTAACAGTTTATACTCGTGTTAAGGAGTACACATGAATTGACTTCTAACAGTTTATACTTGTGTTAAGGAGTACGTTTGAATTTGAATTTGACTTTAATAGTTATACTCGTGTTAAGGAGTACCTTTGAGTCTGATTTTAACAGTTTATACTTGTATTAAGGAGTACTTTGACTAACTTTGATTTTTTTTTATAAGACAGTTTATGCTTCATATCCAAGAGCGTTTGCAGCTCAAAAATGAAGATATTTGCCCCTGCTTTTTCTTGGGATGGCACAAACCATTACATGATCCTTAGGAATTCTTGGCATTTGGAAGACAAGTCTCCATCTCATTGTTCCATTTGCTTTCATAATTGGGATGAGCACTGGCTTCCACCCAAATCTTGTCAATTATACAAAACCATCTTCATTGAACTTTTTGAGCTGATTCATAACTTGATGGCGAGGCCGTGTTTTTTATCTTTTCTATAGTTGTACAAAAAGAAGAAGAATTTTGGCCTCCTATTTCATCAGAGGTAGCATGCACTGTTTTGACTTTTGGCTGAAAGCCTCTCTCAATGAAGAAGTCAGCTAAAGTCAGGGTGTCCTGCTTGCAACTGCCTAACGATTTCTTTAATCCAACATGCTGAGCTTTGGAGCTTTTCACCAACGCATGGTGCTCGTGCTTAAATGGAGTTGGATTTCTTGACCACGTCGAATGAATTTGCTTGACGCGTTGCATTTGTTTTCTTTGGCGGGTCACCAGAGTCCTCTCGTCGCCATCATCAGTTTTAGTGGAAGGCTTTGTCATTGATTTAGTGTTTGTATCAGCACACATATTTTCAACCATATTAGGGTCAAAACTCCCAAATTGGATTGTCGTCGATGCCCCCATGAGTGTAGGTGACAAAACGACATTTTTCTTGATTTTAGGAATATCATTTGCACTTGCAATAGTTGTGACGCTAGTAATATTTGCGTTTGCAGCATCTTCACTGTCAAGGATTATCTTTCCATCCTTCGCTAGTGCCATGATTTTGTCCTTAATCACAAAGCATTTTTCAATAGGATGACTGATGACTCGATGGTATTTGCAGTACTTTGGATCGTTCACCCTCACGCTTTCTTCGGGGCGTTTTGGTTCTGGTAGCTGAATTAGCTTTCTTGCTAGGAGCTCATCAAATATGTGGGAGACATCAGAGTCTAGGAACAGGTACTCCTTCTCTTGCATCTCGTTTAGTGTTAGCCGACGTCTTTCATTTAGGATGTGTTGATTTTCTAACTTTCCTCCACTTTTGTTATTGCCGGCAGGGATTTTGGAATGAGTTGCTTTGGCGAGCATGGACTTTTTCGCGAATGACTCATTGTAGTCATCATTCTTCTTTATACTTCTCTTTTCCTTCCACTGGTCTTTCGTAGGGAAGTTGGTTTCATGATTAGCAATGCTAAGCTCCATGTCATGGGCGCGGGTAGCTAGCTCTTCGAAGTTGCGAGGATTGATTCCTTGGAGAATGTATAGGAGCCCCCAGTGCATTCCTTGGATGCGCATCTCCACTGCAGAAATTTCGGAGAGCTTATCTTTGGAATTTAGGCTTAGCGCACGCCAGCGATTGATGTAGTCCGCGACAAGTTCGTCTTTCCACTGTCTTGCATTAGTGAGCTCGATCATGCTTACGATGTGTCGTGTGCTGTAGAAACGGTTCAAGAACTCCCTCTCCATTTGATCCCAACTTTCAATGGATTCAGGCTCCAGGTCGACCTACCAGTCAAAAGCATTTCCCTTTAATGAATGCACGAATTGTTTCACCAAGTGGTCTCTATAAGTTCCTGCATTGCTGCATGTTTCTACGAAATGAGCGACATGCTGCTTTGGGTTACCCTTCCCGTCAAACTGTTGAAACTTTGGAGGTTGGTAGCCTATTGGCATCCTGAGCGAATCAATGCGTCTAGTATAGGGCTTAGTGTATGTTGGATAATTCTACGTTGGAACACCATATTGAGTTTTTATAGTGTTGGCAATCATATACTGCAGTTGTTGCACAGATAATGTGGCAATGGAGGTGGTTGACTGCTCAAGTCTTGGCACACGCTCGTGTTTTTGATGTGTCTCTTCAGTTGCCCTTCATTTGCGGCTTGAAGTTGAGGAGGTAGATGCCTGTGACTTGGCTCCCCGATGTTTGAGTGCTTTAACTTTTGCACAAGCTGAGCGATTTGGAAGTCCTTATCCTTAATAGTTCTTTGCAAGTTTGCTATAGCTTGGGCCATTTGAGCCAATTGCTCATCTACTGTGGTTGCCTCAGCAAAGTGGAGTGCTTTAGCAACAGACGCCGTTGGGCTCAGAGGGTTGGAACCATGGAAGGACTCAAAGTCGGAGACCTTGGCTTTGGTTGAGGATTGATTAACAACATCCTCAGCAAGCTTGTCAGTGTCGTCCCTTTCGGTAAAACCGATATTATTCTTTTTAGTGGCCATTGAACTTGCTGCACAAGTGATTTGATATGTTTGTAATGAGAAAAGAGATGTGGGGTAGGTTCGAATCCCACCGTGCGTGCCAGAAATTTGTTCACACAAAATTTCTTATTTTGTAAATACAAATTACAAGTCGAGAAATATAGGTGACAAATATTTGAAAAGAATATGATTTAGTGGAAAATTAATCCCTAAAAGATTAATCCCCTGATTCTTTTTGTCCGAATTTGATTTGATCTTCCAATGACGCGATTCGTAGGCTTTGTTGCTTGATTACGAATCAAACGTTGAAAATTTCAATGAACAACGTGAAGTACGCCATGAACACCGTGGATTTGACTTGACTTGGACTTGACACCGTGAATGCCGTGAAGACAAATGCCGATTTGCTAGTTTGACACCTTGATTGCAGATCAAACACCTTGAACGTCGCCTTAATCACCATGGATTTGAGTTGGGAAAAATGCCAAAACACAGGACTAACACCTTGATCGCGGATTGAACACCTTGATTTGATGATTTTCACAAAGAACGCTGGGAATTTCGCCTTTGGTCTTCACGAATCTTCTTGAGCTTGCCTTGAGAGAACTTCGGGATCTTCTTGGCTTCTCTTGCTCTTGGAAACTTCTTAATGTCCCCTTTTGAGCTCCAAATGACCCCTATTTATAGGCATCCATGTAGGGTCTTTGGATTGCTAGCAATTTCTTCGATATTTATCTCTTTAATATAAATTATTTTTTTAAAGAGAAAAATACCATTTATGTGTCATTATTTGGTTGGTCCATGCGACCAAATGCGCCACTTGTCAGCATTTGATTGGTTTTGGACTTTCGGGTTGCAAGACTTGATTTAATTGGCCAAAACATCTCATATTGACACTTGGCGACCTCTTATTCGTTGGTAAAATAAATATTAAAATATTAATTAAAATTACCTATTTAATATTGGAATTAAATTTAGGAAATTCCAAAATATAAATAGACAATTTAATTAATATATAATATTTTAATTTACATTTGTCAACTTTTGATTGGACAAAATTTAATTCACCAAAAATTCATATAAAATTCATCGTGCGCACGGCGCACAGGTGTAATACTACTATATATATATATATATATATATATATATGTATAGAGAGAGAAAGGAAGAAGAGATCCAAAAAAAAGCCAGAAAAAAGAGGGAGGATTGTGCCATCTCAATTTTTAATATACATGAAATATGTATAGCAAATATATTAATAATAACAAAAATCGGTTATTATCATAGTCATAAAAAAAATAAAATTATATACTCTAAAATTATATTTGTATACATAAAATTTGAAATTATGTGTGTAATATATATATATATATATATATATATAAAATCAAGATTTATATAGAATATATAATAATAATAATAATTATAATAATAATAATAACAATAATAATAGTAGTAGTAATTGTTTTGTTTGATACATGTGCTAGGACACTTGTTCATGTTATATGTTAGATAAGATTTAGGACAAAGATATGACACAAGTTATTCTTATAAGTTGTAGGAGATTAGTCATTTCCATTATCAAGATAAGTCATATGACACTTGTTCTTATAAATTTTAAGATAAGATATAGAATCTTGATTTTTTTAAAATTTCCAGACACTTGTTCTTATTATTTTCAGTAAGTAAAACACTTGCACCTATTATTTTCAAGACACTTGCAGGGACAGTTATTTTTATCATCATAAATCCTAGGACACTTATGTATATTACTTGAAGCAGAAAGCACACTTGTGCACTTCCTAGAACTATTTCATCATAACACTTTGATGTTACTTACAAGTCTTTACCTTAATCCAAGGGCTATAATCTTGCCCTTAGTCCTTAAGTGAAAACCAATGGCCACGATTTAGCCAAAAACACACATTTAGATATGCAAAAGATAAGACTCTTAACACCTAAACCGTTATCAAATCTTAATTTGTACACTTAGATGACCTAAACATTTGCTACAACAATTGTCTTGAAAAAACCTAAAGATTTAGCAATAAAATAAGAGGGATTCCTATTTGGGCCCGGTATGTATAAGAGGGATTTTTCAGACGGAATGGACCGTCGATTGAATCTTCTTATATGATACCATTTTGTGGGATCCGATCTCCACGTATAGCCGAAGATTGACTGTAGTAGGATTGAATCAATGTATTGTACGGATGCGTGATACACCTTTGTCCTATTTAATGTCTAGGTGGCTTCCCGACAAGGGAGGCACAAGGGTTTCTGTTATGATTTATCTATTTTGGGTAGTCATAAGGTTGGAGATTTTGTCCCTAGCTCTCTATCAGTATTATTCAGTCCAGATACTGTTTCAAAATACACTTCACAGTACAGGCACTTTATTGTGACTTAACGGTTTTTGAGTCACATTTCTATTAAATCTATATATATATATATATATATGTTCGGCCTCACTAAGTCGCTTAGACTTATCATCTTGTTTTCTTTCAGTTCACTGCCTCATAATCAAGATCAAGGATATCCGTAGGATGACTGCCACATCTCCAATTGCTAGCTTTAATTATCTTGCCTGGTTCATTAGTTCAATTTATTGGAAAGTTTATGACTTTTCTACTGGTCACTACGAATTGATTATTTTGGCGTTGTACTTTTGGTGTACTTATTCAGTCACACATATACAATTTGTGCTATGTTTCTACCTCGCCTCCGCTGTGAAATATTGATTTAGGCATTCGTACTGGGTATTAATCTTAAGATTCATACTCAGTGCGATCATTAGTGGACTCCAACCGTACAGGAGGGTCCTAGCGGGAGGGGCGCCCCAATGACAAAGGGAGAGACAACAAAGTTATGGTGGCAGTAGCGGCCGCGGATGGTGTGGGTGGAAGGAGAGAAGGGAGAGAGGAGAGAGAATCATGTCAAGAAAAGATGAAGAAAGAAGGAGTTGAAAAGGGAAAAAAAAGAGAGAAAAAAAAAGGAAAAAGCAATACTTTATATATGATGTGTAATAAAATGCCCCTATGCACTATGTACATTATAACGTGTCCAAAATTCCCAACTATTTTGCCACCGACCACAACGTTCAATTAATTATGATCAATTTCCAGCAAAAACGTTAATTTCAAGACAATTGGTCTTGAATGCATCAAAAATTTTAAATTCATGTCCTAAAATAAAAATGGAAAGTCTTAGTGTCCTAAAACCACAAATGTTGTAACATACGGTCCTAAAATTGTAATTTTGCCGAGTTTTACCTCTCTCGTCCCTTTTTTCTCCTCTCTTGTGTATCTCTTTCCAGTATTTTCTTTTATTGTTTCTTTTTATTTACTTTTTAGTTATGCAATTTGATTTTATTTCAAATTTAAAATATATATATGAATACGCACATAAATATTAACAAAGATTTAATTTTATATTATCAAAACTTAAGTATTTACATAAATTATATATATATGTATATATATATATTGATTGCGCATGCATCGAATGTTGTATTTTTCCTTGAATCTATCTTGTGCTCTTGTGTTTGCTTCAAGGGATAAGATAAAAGAAATCACCAGAACATTAATGGTGCCACAATAAAGAATTTGATGCTTGACTATAGTACTAACTGCCACGCTATGCATTTCCCTCCATCTGGAGTTCATATGCTTAGAAAAATTTGTATGGTAGGGGACTAAAATTCTGAAATAGGATTTCTAGAAAGAGGGGAGGGGACTTGTGTGGAGGGGCATAAAAATGAAAATAGATACAAACTAATTTTGCCAGGTAAACAAACAGTGTGTGTTAGACCCAAAATAAATGTGGTTAGTCTTTCAATGTAAACAAAATGAAAATCCCAAGCAAATGCACTATGAATAATGTTTCTAAATGCACCACCCACGCAACATCCCTTCAAATGTATTGTTGTTGGATGAAGGTTCAAACCTCGATCCTAATGAAGACATTGTTCTTCTTATTATCAGGCTCTTACCCCAAAGTAAGATTGTCACGCCCCGAGCCTGCGAGCCCGTTGGATGGTAGAGTTGCCTCCTAACCCACTGAGTACACCCATAAATTGGGCTATGAACAACTTGTCCAAAAGGGATATCAAATTGATGTACTTATGTTGTTGGGGCAAGCTTATAAGGCATTCAACTTTTCCTTATGTTCCCGATGTGGGACAGGGTATTACAATCACGCCTCCTTTAGATTACAATGTCTTCAACACCACATGACTCATTCCAAGATAGACCGCTAGGCGCTAGGACTCTAGAGATAGCTCCCGCACATATAGCACTTTGTCCCGCAGGTTCAAGAAGTGGTTCCCATATGCGTAGCACTATGGTGCACATAGTACTTAACTATTGGTATTTCAGCTGGCGAGTGGCTTTTGATACCATTTGTCACACCCGAGGCCCGTGAGCCCCTTGGACGAGAGAGTTGCCTATAAACCCACTGGGTGCACCCTTCTTAAGGTGGGCTATGAACAACTTGCCCAAAAGGGATATCCAATTGATGTACTTGAGTTCTTGGGCCAAGCTTATAAGGCATTCGACTTTTTCTTGTGTTACCGATGCAGGATGAGGGTATTACAAAGGCTCAAGCCTTCATTCAGAGAACAAATACATAAGTCTCTTTCATCTACAAGTTAAGACCCTCCTGCAAGCTCGAGCCTCCTGTTACACATGTAAAGACATCCACCTTCGCTATCAAATTTGGGTCAGACTCTTATCACAGGAAAGCAACATTAGAAGAAAAATATTCATCTCTTGGAATATAGGCTCCTACGCCTCCTATATGAGGAATCAAGACTTTCTCTACTCAGGCTATGCGGTCAAAGAGAACACTCCCATCATACATATCACTAACTCAAGCCCCCTGCTAAAAGGGTTCACAAAGGTGATTGGAAACATCATCTACAGGAACTCACAACTTCTTGCAAGAAAATCAACAAAAAAAAAAAAAGCATGCAAATACTTCTAAAGTGCATTGAAAAAAAAAAAAAAATTTCATGGCCTTTTGGCCAAAACATCCACATCCTCCATGATAAAAACCTCAAAATAAAAATTGTTTAGAGCCCTATAGCTAAACCACCACAAAAATAGATATTAAATAAATTTCATAAGGACTTAGTGGTCACAGCATAATCCTTGGTCGTAACAACTATTATAGTAAGTTTCAATAAGAATGACACGGTTCCCTAGTGCAACCTCCTCTCCTCTGGGTGTAACCTCAGCAGTGTGCTCTAGGAAATAGGTTTCCTCCAATTCCTCATCGGGTGTCACAGAAGGATCCAACTTGTCTCCCCACTAGAAGGAATCTCCTGATCCACAACCATGTGGTCAAGACTTTTTCCTGAAGTACTCCCCGTCTCAAACCCTGCGGAGAGCTTTCCTACCCAAAAGAACGCATGAATAAGGTATGACTTTCTAAGAGGAAAACATTCAACATATGACAGAGGCATACCTATGGAATTTTTCTCAAATTCCAATATAATGGGAGATGATGATGATCGGGGGACCTACTCGGCCTTCCTCTCTTGCACCCTTGTTCTGCAACTCCTCCCAAATGCTAGCTGCATCCAAGAATGAGGTGCTCTCCCCTGCTAGAGGGTACCGATTGTCTACAAACTGTGGATAGCAAGCTCAAAAACCTTTCAGGAAGAGGTCTCCAACCTTCCTAGCCAAATGCTCTTCAAACTCATCACAGTTGAGGAAGCTCTCTTTAAAGGCTTCCAATTGACCCCGCAGCCACTCACGGCCATCACGGGTGGTAGGATATTGCTTATGCTTGAGCGCAAGCATATTGCAGCTCCTTCTTCTGAGCCTTTGACAACAGCTTTTAGCTTTCCATCCAGCTTCAATCTCTCCCTCTGTAGGGTTTTCTCGTTGGCCTTATGATTGTCTTTGGCCTTGCGTTCTGGCCTGCTTTATCTCCCTCTTCAAGCCCTGGTATACTTTTAATAAGAAATTTCTTAAAAATTCCAATTCAACAAAACTCTCTGTTGAATTTAATCATCGCTATTGAAGTAAAGTTATAGTGAGAAAATTTAGTAGGAAATAAAGCTTCTGTAATTTTGTTGGGAAAATCAAGTAGTTACAGTGTGTATGTGGGAATTCAATAGACAAGGTCAGATTGTGTGTATGCAAGTCCACCATAAGCCATTCTACAACTAAAAATTATAAATACAATTTGTAAGTTGCTACTGCAAATGACACTACTAATGCACAATCTATATATTCTCTACACCCTCTTCTCAAGTTGGTGTTTGGTGCAAATAGACCAAGCCCAACTTGGCAGCCATGTTGTGGAAAGGGGGTCCGCCCAAAGCCTTCATGAATATATCCTCAAGCTACCGTGAGGAAGAGATATGAATGGGAGAAACAAAGCCTTCCTTGAATTTGGTGCGAACCATGTGACAGTCAATTGCTGGATGTTAAGTGCATTCGTGGAAAATAAGGATTTTCCGTATTATGGATCACTGCGCAATTGTTAGAAAAAAGGGGGAACATGAAGTTGTAAAGGAACCTAAAAATCTATCAACAAGTATGACAACTATATTAATTCACACATAGTTGCTGCAAGGCTGTGATACTCTGCCTCGCAAGAAGACTTTGAAACCGTTGATTGTGTCTTGGTTTTCTGGAAAACTAAAACAAAACCCAAAATAATACAATATCCCACGAGGAATTTTCTACTAGTGGAGCATGCAGCCCAATCAACGTTACAATAGGCTTGAAGTTTGAGATCATTCTGAGCTGGAAAAAATAGGCCAGCAGAAGAGGCCCCTTTCAAATAGCGGAGGACATAGGTTGTTGCATCATTGTGTATAGTGGTTGGGTGACCCTTAAACTAGCTTAACTGTTGAATTGCAAGGCTAATATTCTACTGGAAGAGGTTAAGATATAGTAACATGCCAATAAGTCTACAATTTTGCTTTGGAATATAGTAAAGGGAGCTATCACCAAGCTAGAATGTGCGCCGCTTAGGAAGAAGTGTGGAAACTAGAGTGGCTTGAGCAAGTTCATTATCCATTAAAATGTCAGTGATGTATTTAGTTTGTGAATAACCATCCCTAGAGAAGAATGTGCCATTTCAAGCCCCAAAAATTATTTAGCGTAACCCAAGTCCTTGATTGTAAATTGTGCATCCTAAAAATTTCTTAACTGTTATGATTACTTCTTCATTAGACCCTATTACTTAGATATTATCCACGTTGACCAACAATGATAGAAAAGAGGTGATTGTCTTTTTGAAGAAAAAGTAATTGTGACATCCTTCTTATAAAAATCGGTTCTTATAATATACGTGCATGCTTACTAATATTTCATATTTTGTATGATCCTTCTTTTATATGTGAATTATGTGAGGTGGTAATTACATAATTTTCCAAATTTTAAATGAATTTGACATTCTAACACAATTTTTGAAATCTTATGTCCTAAATTGTAATTTTCGAAAATATAGCTAAAACATTTTCTAATTTCTGGGAAATATACATATAATTTCAGATTTATAAAGATTAAAATTCATCATTTTGGAATTTTTCTAAATTAATTATGAATTTTCGAATTTTAGGCCTTAAAACTCTAATTTTATGCTGTAAAACCCTAATTTTCGATATTTACAACCATAAATAAATAAAAATTCAAATTTTTAATTAAATAAAGATATGATTTCAGATTTTATAATATTAGGACAATAAATATCAGATTTTATTTGATTTTGTGTTCATATTTTATTAAAATATCCTATCTTATCTTATCTTATCTTATCTTATCCTATCTTAATCCTCTCTTATCTTATCTTATCTTATCTTATCTTATCATATCTTATCTTATCTTATCCTATCTTATCCTATCTTATCTTATCTTATCTTCTATGCATTTATTATAAATTGACCTTATATTATAAAAATCCTATTTCTTGCCCTAAACTCTATAAAAAGCGACTATTGTCTTCATTTTTCCACACACACACAAAAATCCCGCCTAAACCACCCACACCCACACTAACTCCACTTTTAACCCACAAAACACTCTCTTTTTATAGCACATCTTCCACACACATATATGTATCAATAAATCCTTCTTTTTTCATACATATATACCAATTAGCCTTCTATATATCTCCCTATTTCCTCGAACACGCTTAAAAAGGAGGGTGCCAAGTCGATCTAGTCAATCCAAGTCTATAAACTTGATAAACTCCTTAGGTGAGTGACTTTTACCTTCCTTGTTGGGGCATTGAACTATATGTAGTAAATATCTTCGTATGGCCTACCTTGTCTGATTTACGTTATCCGAATCTTTTGGAATTATTTCTTACTTTCTACATTTCGACAAAGTATCTTTCTGAATTATAAGTCAAGTTATACCGAAAAGTATTTTATTTCTGATATTGTCAGTTATATTAGTTTCAAAAATGATTTATTGACACCCTTGGGATATTATGTTTTAATTATGTTTTTATGTATCCCTGACGTTGGAAACAAGCTATTATTTTATTGAAAGTTTGTGAGCCATTCTGTCTTGATATGATCTATCGATACCCTTGGGGACGCCCTTGGGAAGTTTGGGCCCAGGTACATGTGAGCAGGGTATATCGGGAGGAACGGACCGTCGATAGAACCTTATTACGTGATACCATTCTGTTGGACCTGATTCCTACATACAATTGGAGGTTAATTGTAGTAGGGATTGGCTCGGTGTATTGCACGGGCACGTGGTACACCTACCGTTTACTGTTTACCGTTGTCAAGGTCGCTCCTTGACACAAAGAGGAGGTATAATGATTTTATGATATGTTTATCTGTTTTGGGTAGTAATAAGGTTGGAGATTCCGTTCATGGCTCACTATCTGTCTTGTTCAAGTTTGTGTAGACACACCTTTTTATGATTCATTATTTTGTTGGTTTATGACTCTTATTTTGAGTTTATATATCTATATGTATATTTCCCGCCTCACTAAGTCGTTTGGACTTACCACCACAAGTTCTTTTTGTTCATTGCCTCAGTTTCAAGAAAATAGGTTGAAGGGACTCGATTAAGGGGATTGGAGCTTTACCAATCATTTGCACATAGTTGTTTATCCTGTATAGCAGACTGGCTTATTTAATAGAAAATGGAAAATCACTAGTTAAAGTTTTGTACTTAGATAGTTGTACCTTATAGTTCTATGTAAGTTAATTGCGTTTTTGTTTTTCTCGATTTTATTGTTGGGAAGTACTAAATAAGTTGCAAGTAGTACGTACCGATTGAAAAAAATTAGTACTCAGCAAGACCGTTAAGTGAGCCCTACTCGTATAGGATGATCCTAGCGAGCGGGGTGTCACAGTAATGGTCATGAGCAGATTGAGCAAAATCATATTCAAGTAACTTGGTGGTGAGCTCTTGATTCAATTGTCTTAAAGCTTGCTTCAAGCCATATAATAATTTGGTCAATTTGCACACCCGTCCATTTTGAGCTTTAGTGTAACCTTCTGGGGGTAATAGGTAGACATAATCTAAATAGCTATGAAGAAAAGTGTTGTTTATATTTAACTGATGGATGGTCAAAGAGCAACGAATGGAGATAGCCAAAATAACCTAACAGTGACTGACTTAGCCACATGAGAAAAGCTATCAAAACAGTCAATGCTAAAGGTCTGGTTGAAACCTTTTACTATCAAACAAGCCTTGTACCTATCAATTGTACCATCTACATTATACTTAATCTTATAAACCCACTTGGAACCAATGGCCTTCTTTTTGCTCCAATACATCCAATTCTTTCTATATAGCCTGTATTCACTCGTCATGTTTTATTGCCTCTTTAAATGAAGCAGGTTCTTTAGTAATTGACGCACTAGCCATAAGGAAGAAAAAGGATGAGAAACTCAACGAAGCCACAAGAACAAGGAAAAAGTGGGTAGGATTAGATGGATCGATCACTGCATTGTTGCATACAAAATATTGGAGCCAAGATGGTGTTCTTTTATTTTTGTTGCTGACTCTAGGAATAGGAGGGATAGGTGGATCAACAGAAGAAGAGGCTTGGTAAATAATCGTGCTAGCAGATGGTGGTGGAGAAGAGTGGTCAAGATGAACTAAGGAATTTGAATGATCAGAGACAGGAGAAGGAAGAGGAACATCAGGATTAGGAGATGAAGTGGAGTTGTATGTGTAAAAAAAAAGGGGAACATATTCTCACAAAATTTAACATCTCTTGATGAAATAACAGAATGGGTTTCAAGCTCACACAACTTGTAAGCTTTCTTGCCACTGCAGTAGCCAATCATGACACCTTTACATGCTTTAGGGGCAAATTTGTCGTTATGAGGTGTAGTATCTATTGCATAGCATAAGCAACCAAAAGATCTAAGATGGTTATATCTGAGTGGTTTTTGATAAAGTCTTTCAAATAGAGTTTTCCACGACATGATAAAACTATGTATTCTGTTAAGGATATGGGTAGTAGTAAGAATGGAATCCCCCTAAAAATTCTTAAGTAATTTAGAATGAAACATCAAGGCACGAGTTATTTGTAACAAGTGCTTGTGCTTTCTATCCACTACACCATTTTGTTTTGGAGTGTGAGCACAAGATGTTTCATGTATGATCCCTTGTTTTGAGAAAATATCTTGATACTGGTAATTTAGAAATTTAGTACCATTATCTATTCTAATTATTTTGACAATTTGATTGAACGGAGTGAAAATCATATTGAAGAAAGTGAGCAAAATGGATAGTGTGTGGTATTTGTTAAGGCATGAGATAGGTCTAGGCAACTCTTGTGAAGTCATCAACAATGGTAGGAACATACATGACATCCTCAAGTATGATATCAGGAGCTAGAGTTATTTGTCCAACATGAGTGACAATTTGTATAGGACTGTCTAGAAGAAAAATAGGAACGGGTTTGATTGGTTTATAAACATTTTGAAAAAGATCAAAGTTTGAACATGTGGCTAGAGGCCCCCATGTCAATAATCCAAGTTCGCCTCTTCAAAAAACTAAGATTGGTAAAAGCATGGTCAAAGTCATTCCTGTAAATTGCATTTTCCCAATGTATTTCACCAAATGATATATCACCAATATAGTCAAGTGGGTTGTCCAGTGTTTCCATTACAGCAACAACCATTTTCTTAAAGGGTGCTCCACTTGTACGTTGTGTAGTTTAAAAAAAGTGTCCCTAGTATGTTCTGTTGCCCTACAATTATCGCAAAGCCTATCTCCTTTTTCTGTAAGTACGCTTCCCAATTGTTTGAAACTTGTTGTATGAATTTTTGGCCATCATTGCATTGTTCTCACCACTATCATTGAAAGAAATATGCACATCTATCTGAGACTCAGCCTTTTGTATAATGGGGAATGCCTTGTTCACAATCGATAGAGGATCTATAACTAATATTTGATTGTGGACCAAGTCATATGTGTCATTATGGCCCATTAAAAATTTAATCAACATATCAGAACCCACAGCCTCTTCAATCCGATATGATGCACCACAATTGCAATCACATGTGCATCTCAATATACCCTGCAAACAAGCTAACTCATCCCATGGCGCCTTCAATCTATTGAAGTGTGCTGCCAGTGGCAAGTTTTCTTGTGCAATATAATTGATTTCCCTCTTAATTTGATACAACAAAGGTCCATTACTCTGGCCATAATATTGCCCCAGTTCCACCCATAAATCCCTGGCATTATCAGCTTATATAAATCCTTGAACTAAATCCTTAGACATAGAATTTAATATCCATGATATAGCCATGCTATTCACTTTTCTCCATTGTTTAAACCTTGAATCATCAAAGCACTGCTTCATCACAATCCCATGAATGAAACCTAATTTCATTTTTTTATCTAGTGATATTTTGATTGATCGAAAAACCTAATTTTCATCAAAACGAAAAATGCAGCAAATGAAAAAACAAATGAATCAAAGAGGTAAAGATTGGTCACTAGAGGTAACCTGCTCTGATACCATATTGAATTTAATCATCGCCGTTGTAGTAAAGTTGCAGAGAATAGAGAGAGAAAATTAGTAGGAAATAAAGTTTTTTGTAATTCTGTTGTGAAAATCAAGTAGTTACAGTGTGTAGGTGGGGATTTAATATGCAAGGTTGGAATGTGTGTATGCAAGTCCACCATAAGCTATTCTACAACTACAAATTATAAATAGGATTCGTAAGTTGCCACTGCAAATGACACTACTAATATACAATCTATATATTCTCTACATTCTCCCCCAAGTGTTAATGATTTTAATGATAATTAAGAAATTTGATATTTTTTTATCACCTAAAATATAGGTCTCATACAAATATTGTAACACTCAATACACAAAATACTCCAACTTAAATTCTTTACTTTTTTTTTTTAAATTGTTAAAAACTAAGAAGATAAATTTATAAAATCCGTATGCCTCTTTCAATTGGTTTAAGTTTTTCATAGTGTATCATAAGATAATTACAAATAGGATCTATTGAATTGTTCCTTGTTCATTATTTGGTGTATCAGAGATATCCTTTTTGCAGTAACGTTGCTCCCGTCTGTTGTTAGAAGAAAGCAGAAATTGATGAGTTTTCCAATCCTCTTTTCTTAATATTCAATACAGTTTTCAGACAATGCCTACAATTTTATTGAGACCCATTGTTGATGGATTTGAGGGAATGTGAATCTTGAAATTATTCGCCTTTAGAAAAATAAGTAAAATATAAGTGTCATCAATACCAAGCAATAGTTATTAGGAGGGTCCTTAGCTTAATAGTAGAGCATTTGACAACAGATCAAAAGATTACTAGTTCGAGCCTAGTAGGGTTGTCATGATCCATGGCCCTATGGATAAGGCGCTGGTCTACAGAGCCAGATATTTTGGGTTCGATCCCTAGTGGAGTCACTTAAATTTCTTCTTACTATTTTTTACATTTCTTATGCACATTATTGGATTAATTATTTCCATTTTACTAACTATTTCAATCAATCTAAGTCGTAAACCAAATAAAGAATAAATACAAAGTGGCAAATGTAGTGGAAAAGGAAAAGACTAAAACAAAGATATACCCTTATTATTATTGAAATAATATGGGACATATTTATTTTGTTAAATTTCAAATTTTAATCACCAATAAGGACCTAATGTTATTTTGTAATTAAGAATCAATTTACATAAAAATTAATTCATTATAGGGTTGAATATATTTTGCTTGCCTCTAACAGGTTAATTAAATAAAATATAAGTATCATCGATACCAAACAATAGATATTAAGAGGGTCCTTAGCTCTGTGGTAGCGCATTTGACTACAGATTAAGAGGTCACCAGTTCGAATGTAGTAGGGCCATCATGACCACATGGCCTAATAAATAAGGCGTTGGTCTACAGAACCAAAAATTCTAGGTTCGATCTTCAACAAAGTTGCTTCAAATTTTTCTTAATTGTTTTTACATTTCTTATGCACATTCTTTGGCCTATTTGTTTCTTTTTATCATCTCTTTCAATCAATTTGAGTCATGAACCAAATAAAAAATAGAAGAAATATGAAGCCCAATGGATAAGGCATTGGTCTACAAAACTAAGAATTCTAGGTTCGATCTTCAGCGGAGTTGCCTCAAATTTTTCTTAATTGTTTTTACATTTTCTATGCACATTCTGCGGCCTGTTTGTTTTCTTTTCATCACCTGTTTCAATCGATTTGAGTCATGAACCAAATAGAACATAGAAGAAATGTGAAGCAAAAAATGTAGTGGAAAAGAAAAAGACAAATACAAAAATGGACACTTATTATTACTGAAATAATATGTCACAGATTTATTTTATTAATGTTCAATTTTTTAAGCCAATGAAGACTTAATAATGATTTTGTTATTAAGAATCAATTTCAAATAAATATTAGTTCATCATAGGATTAAATATATTTTGCTTTCTCAATTATATATGTGCCTTATTCAAACTCTATGCTAATTAATATAATATATTTTGATATAAATTAATCTCCCTCAATCTATATCTATACTATTATGAAAACCCGACTTAACTACCACTTAAATAATATCACTCTTACTGATAATTAAGTGAATTAGAAATATTAATAAAAATAGCTAATTTATTTTTCTAATAATTGCTTTATAACATACTTATATTTGTATGTATTCAAGTCATTTAGAATTTTTATGTTAATTAATGAAGCACTGATCTTAATTATTTTTATCATCTATCACGTGTCAATATATATATATATACCTTTAGGACACGTTTGCTACTCTGGAATAAATCTGATAGCTACGTTTACCCATGTAATTTGTTATTTGTTTGCAAAATTTTAGGCCCATGATTATACAAGAGCCCGAGATCTATTTGACAGATTTAATTGATTACAGATCACACCTAAAAGGATGTGATACGTTTTCCATTCTTTTATTTTTTTCCTTTAATAAATTTGGAAAGACAATCCTTACCCTTTTTGAACAAATAATGGCCTCTTTTATAAACGGTAAAAAATGTTAAAACCAACGTCTGAAATTCCACGAATTTATACCGTCTTGTGCTTCACCAGCGAATCTAAAACACAAACAGAACTCCAACTACAGGTACATTTCTCTATTCAATTCACACCCTTGTCTTATAGCTTTATTCTTCAATTATTCGTAGTGCACCGAATGAATTGTGATGAAATTGAATTAAGTTTCAGATTTTCTGTAAAACTTCAAACTCCATATTTGCACATTTTATTTCACTAATTTTGCTTACTTATTCTGCTCGAGGTTTAACAAAACATCAGTAGTTGGATCATTGAAAGAGCTATTTGAGGATACAAGTTTGGACAATGAGAAAATGTAATTCTGAATGAGAAAAATACAAGTTTGGCTTTCAATTTGATTTTCAATCGATGAATTATTTGTATTAATTAGAGGATTTTTTTTTATTTTTAATTGTGTTACCCAAATCAAGGTGGAAGGTTGTACCCTTGATAATATGTGTTGTTCCTTCATATCCTTTCCGCCTACTATACATTGATATCATGAACTATTTTTATGTAGTTTCATTTAAGTTCAGGACTAAATGGGGTAAATTTCAAGAAAAAGGATAGAGATCTTCGTGTTAGTCAGAGAGATGATGACGCAAAGTATATTTACAATTAATTTGTTGTCAAATATTTACAGACTCAAAAAGGAACAGGTCATAGGAAAAGGGATCGAGTTAGGAGATATATAAGGTCCCAAAGAATCCCTTCTCAAATAGATCATATGAGGTATATTCAGATATTCTGACACAGATTGTATTGACAATTTCCAAATGAGTCGAAATGCTTTTGCTAGGTTATGTTTCCTTATTGAATATGTAGGTGGCCTAGTTGATTCTCAACATGTTCGTGTTCATGAAAAATTAGCAGTTTTCTTGTCAATCTTGTCTCATCACAAAAAATAAAATAGAATAGTTAAGGCTAGCTTCATAAGATCTAGCCAAACAATTAGCAAGCATTTCCATGCTTTACTTGCCTCCTTATTGAAGATACATCAATTACTCCTTGTTGACCCTGAACCCGTATCGAAAAATTGCACAAATGCAAGGTGGAAGCCCTTCAAGGTACTAATATTTATTCATAAACATTCAGTTCTGTTAATTTATTCATATTCTTATGAATTCATTATTAGGTATAGGTATGTCTTGAAGCACTTGATGGGACTTATATCGCCGTGAGAGTAGCACAAATTGACAAGCCCAACTATAGAAATAGGAAAGGAGTATTCGCAGTTAATGTTTTGTGCGTCTGTGATAGGTATATGAATTTCGTATTCGTATTGTCCAGTTGGGAAGGTTCAGCTGCTGATGCTAGAGTTTTGAGAGATGCAGTTACCCAGCCAAACAGGTAAAAAGTTCCAAATGGTAAGATGTATTCACCCACTTGCATGTATCAAGTGGCATAAGTTTGTTTTGATTGCATGTTATTATTATTTGTGTGGCAATGGTTACACCAATAGTGAAGGATTATTCATTGTTGTCGCTAACTTCGATAACATTTAAGCATTATTGGTAGGTAAGGTAATGGAATTTGTTTCGTCATCATCACTTGAAATGATGGCAACCTCTGGATGCACACAAACTTGTACATAACCTTCAGATATAGTCTTCAATCTATCCCAGTCGGGTTCTCTTGGTACACATAAGCTCTTGTGAACCTCTTACTCTGGGGCACCAAGAAAAAGATAGTGTACATTCAATTAGGATGAAAAAAATCATCCTTTCAGTTGCAAAAATGTAACTTAATGGCAAAATAAAAGTACCTTAAGCCACTCTTGCCATAGATTTGGAGGAACATGAACAAAGTTCATTTCTTTGTTCCAAAACACACCAAATACTCGAGCATACGCTTGAAGACCGTATACTAGTACGAAGGAAGCGAAACCTCTTTTGACAACTAGCATATGATAAGTTCATGTGAAAAGTTTGATTAACGATGCCCCGAGCTTTTAGAATGGTATGCGCGTTAGGATGACGATTACGAATGTTTCCCACCATTGCTTCTAAGGAGAGAGTATGGATAAATTTGTTGTCAACAGCTATAGTCCACCAATCATTGCAGAAATTTATTTCTTGTGGCAACACATTCATGTTTATTACTAAAGGACGTATTTTTCTTAGGCGAAGATATTATTTTGGAACCTTGGTGATGAATAAATGTCAAAGAGTTCATCATTTTATAGATGAGAAAAATCACTCATTGTGTTTACCCGCATGGAAATTGTCAAAAATGTTGGCCAAATTTTTTGCATTCAATTTGTTAATTGATACAAAAAATAAATTTCTGTAATTTCTTTCATATGGGTTGGTAAAGCCTTCTCCTTTGAATGAAAAAAAGTAATAAGAATATACATAGCTGATCTTTTGCAACATTAGCATCAAACATAATCTCATGGAATCTCAACACATGCAAATTGGATGTGATCATGATATAATAATAAGCTTGTACCCATATTTTGTCTCATATGCATTCCATTACCTACGATTTTAAATCTTTTGTATATCGTATGACCATGGAAAATTGTATCTATACCTTAAAATATAATTTTTCATATTTTGATTCCATATTACTAGTTGAAATTCACATAAATACTCGAACTTTGAATGATTGAAGGTTATTCAAATTTTGAATGATTGTGGAATATATAACGAATGATCTAAATAATAATATTTTTAATTAAAATTCATAAAAAAAAATACATATTCACTATATGAATTGATATTTAATATTTAAATATTTGTCTTAATAAATACAAACTTTAGATAACACAAAGTTGAAACATATTTTTAATTATCAAAATTTGAATGTTCACAATGTTATGACATATAAAAATAAACTTACTAACTTAAATGAAATTAATTAAATAAATCATATGAAAAGATGGATGATAGTTTTACAAGTGCAACAATGGCTAAGTAAGTTCATGATTGAAGTAGTGCTATAAATTTTGAGGGTGAATATGGGAAACTTATAAAAAATGAGAGGACAATAAAGTATTTTTTTCATTTAATCCAACATGGTAAATCCACACGGCCAAACAATAAACTAGTAAATGTGTGGGATATCTAGAATGAACGAATAAGTTAACAAACAAAAAATTACTAAGGATTTGATATAGTTCTTCATTAATAATCCATATTTAATGAATCATATCCAAAATAGCAAACGTGTCCTTATTTTATTATACCATAGACTATATTGTATGTTAGTTATACTATATCATATAATACAATAATCTATTATATTATATTAATATCTCATCTTTTTAAGGAAAAACTTTGCCATTAATTCTATTTTCAAAGTATATTTTAGATAGTTTTCAATAAATGCTAATTTGATCCGCACTTTTATTTTTCATTAATGACCAAAGAACTTCAATGAAAATATTATTTTTATGAAATTAGTAAAATTAGATGTTTGATGAAAATATCTTTACATAAATATATAACAAATAGTATAATGAGATATACACCCATTAAAATAAAAACAAATACACTATGAAGTTAAGTTTAAATAAACTTTAAAAAATATATATATAAGTACATAAGGAAAATAAATAAAAGAGCAACACATTAGTTTCCAAACACAGAAAAGGACATAAGACCGGAATGCTCTAGCATGCCAAAATTTGTGATGAAAAAGAACAATCATGAGAAGTTGTAAGGAAAACTACAAGGAATAAATCAGCTTGGAAGTTATTGTAGTACCATTACTAATAAAAGAACGAAATTAAAGTTGTATTTTATATATCTGTGTTCCCCATTATATTAATCATAAAAGAATATTTTAATTCAACTCTGGGTTTAACATACATAAAATATCCTTTTCTAAATAACCTTTTCTCATGGAATGCTCAAATCATATATCTATATAATGAACAACAATATTAATGAAAAATTGTCCCTTTCAAATGCATTTGAGTAACTTATCGCTTTCAAAATATTTTAGCTTGTTTCTCAATCTTATAAATAATTATATGACTAAAATAATAAGAAAAAGTGTAATACATCAATACACACACAACAAAAAAAATAAGAAAAAGTGTAATACATCAATACACACACAACAAAGAAAAAAAAAATGAAAGAAAGGCCAAATATCACTATTGGTCTCCCATGTCTAGGTTTTGTCCCATTTCATCCTCATCTTTGTAATTACTCTAACCATTGTCCCTCACGTAGCTATTCAATTAACATTTAAAATGACAATAAAGCATTAAAATAAAGTACACAACTTGCCATTAAGACATTTTAAATAAATATTCCATTAAATACTAATAGAATGGTTATGTAAAAGATGATGATGAGACTAACTATAAAATAAGGGACTAAAATGGTGCATTTGAGAGATGAAGAATTAAAACGAGATAAAACCTACATATGAGGGACCAGGAATGAGATTTGACCAAAAGAAAAAGAGAAAAAGTACAAACTTTAAAAAAGTGCACAATTACTATATATATATATATATATATTTGCTCTTAGCCACCCTATTCCGATTCACTGGCCAACTAATCCGGATTGGGTACTATATAGGGCCAATTATGAGGGCAATCCTCCCAACCAATTACTCCATTCACAACTCTACAATTCGAACCTTGGACGTTGTTTAAGGAATCTAGTATTTCATCCCACTAGACCAAATAATTGTTGATGCATAATTACTATATAATAACAGAAAGGTGAGACTACTGAAATTAAATAAAAAAATAAAGTAATTAATTACATTACTTTGAAGACAAATAAGACTTTGTACTTGTTCTTTTAGAAAAATTAAGATGATATTTAATAGAAAAAGTTCTAAATTGGCAAGAAATCACTTGAAAAAATTCTTATAAAAGTATAAAAAAGTTATAAACTAAACTATATCATATCTATATTTATACGTAAAAAATAATATTTATTCAAAGAATTCATTCTTTTTGTTTATCCATATTTATTACAACTATGTTTATAAAACTCAATTTTTGAGAAAATGAAATACACATTACACATCATGCGCAAAAAGTATGCCTTTTACTAGTAAAATAAAAAGAATAAATCAAATGCATATCGTAAATTTTCCTCAGTCAAAAATTATATACTCCCTTCTTCTGATTTGTAAAATTTTAAGTTCTCATTCATAGGATGCATATAATTAGAAAACTATAAGAGTAAATATTGCATTTACAGTTTTGTCTTTTCATCATAATTTGACTTTGCTGTTTAAATAAGATGGCCTATCTTAAAAACAGAACAATTTTTAAACTAGAGAATAAAAGCAATAAATCAAATGTATTACTCTGTAGAAGAAATAACTCACAACCCTAAAAAAAAGAGTAAAAAATTGTAGTGAGCCACACACACTAGAACACTAGAGAAGTGGAAGAATGTTAGATGGTTTTCTTATTCTCCCCCAAATAAGCCTTTTATAGGCATTACAATCTAAACATCACTATTAAATAGGTGCAAAGACTTAGTAAAATAACCACAAATTATTATCGCATGTGCTAAAGACTTGGTAAAAATAAGCTATGGCCATTAATTAATTTAACATGTGATTACGCTTGTGTTGAATACCCTACACTCCCCCTCAACATTAGCTCTTCCTTCGTTTGCCATGCTAAGCTGATGACGGAAACACTTAAACTTGTCTCTACTCAAGCATTTTGTCAACAAGTCTGCAGCTTGGTTTTGTGTTCTAACATGCTCTAGGTTGATCTTCTCTTGCAAGACTTTTTCTCTGATAAAGTGATAATGCACCTACACATGCTTAGTCCATGAATGAAAGACAAGATTCTTCGCTAAATGAATTGTTGACAAATTATCGCAATATAAAGGAATTTGATACTCTATTGGCTGATGCAAGTCCTCCAACAATTGCAAAAGCCAAGTGCTCTCCTAAGTTGCCATAGCTGCCGCTCGATACTCCACTTTTGTGGTTGACAAAGACACAGTTAGTTGTCTTTCGCTGCACCAAGAAACTACTCCAAATCTAGGCATAAACACATACCCTAGAGTCGAACATCGGGTATCATGATCACCTGCATAGTCAGCATCACAATAGCCAACTAACTTGCAATTTCCATTTGGAAACCTATTTGCAAGAAATAGGTTTGACATCTCTTGGCTTTAGAACCAGCTCCCAACTTTGATTCCGTTTTAAAGCTGCAATTTCCTCCTTTATAGCTTTAACCCACTTTGGATTCTAAAAGGCTTACTCATATGTCCCTGGCTCTTTCTGATCTGCTTCCTCTATAATGGTAGTATTGGCATACTTGGGATTTGGCTTTCTCGTTCTTGTTAACCTTCTAAGGGGAGTTGGTGCTTGCACTCCGCTAGACTCACCTTCTTCACTTGGTTGTTGATACACACTAGTGTGTTAGGGATTTTGAGATATGTCCTCTTCAGCATTTCCTGTGTCGATCATACCTTCAACTTCATCTACACTCAGGTGGATTTTTGAAAACATCAATGCCTCTTAAAAAACATATGGGTCTAGTAATACTTCCATATCTGAGGATCACCACGCAGAAGTTTTATCAAACACCACATTTAGGGATGTGTAGCACTTCCGGATTACTGGATCACAGCATCGCCATCCCTTTCTTCGATTGTTATATCCTACAAATACACACCTAACAGCCTTCTTGTCCATCTTGCTACATGCATGATTAGGCACAAATACATAGCATGCACAACTAAAATCTCTGAAATAACTTACATTAGGCTTCGTGTTCCATAACATCTCAAATGGTGAACAAAAAGTTAACCCTTGTTGAGGAAGCCTATTGATCACAAAAGCAGACGTCCTCATTTATTCTGCCCAAAATTGTCCAGGAACATTTTTGGCGTGAAGCATACTTCGACATGCTTTTGCCAAGTGCTTATTCTTTCTCTCTGTAATACCATTTTGTTGTAGAGTACTGGAACAAGTGAATTGATTGCATATTCAACACTCTTGAAGGAGATTTGAGAACTCATTTGAGGTATACTCTCTTCCATTGTGTAGGCATTAAATATTTCTACCAACTTCTACTTCTGCTTTTTTCTTAAACTCATTAAACTTTAAAAAAGTGTCAGATTTTTCCTTCATGAAGTAGACCTAAATATACCTTGAGAAGTCATCAATGAAGTCACCATGTACTTCATTCCACCAATGGAAGCTTGTCTAACCGGCTTGAACACATCATAGTGTATTAATTCTAATGGTTCTTCAAATGCCAATTGATGCACTTTTCCATACTGATAGTTTGCACACATAGTGACCCTCTCACTTCAATTTGAGAAAGCCCCTTCAACATTGATTTCTTTATCATCACATCTAGCTTAGAATAGCTAGCATGACTTAACCGCATATGCTTGGAACTACTTTGAATCTATTGTCTCACTCCTTTTCGCTTTGTCTACATATGTGGTCTCTGCTGACAACACATAGACTAATTCTAACCTTCGTCCCTTCATCACCGACTCTTCAATAATCTCAAGGTTTTGATATACCTTCACATCTTATAGACCAAACAAGACAAAATGGCAAGAAGATGTTAATTATGCTACTAAGAGAAGATTCTTTTTCGTTCCTGGGACATGAGAGACATTTTGAAGTAGCACCTCATCATCACTACATTGGGGAGAGAGAATTGTACTACCGACATGGGCTATCGGTAACTTTGGGTTATATGTCGTCACCACCACATGACTTCCTTTATAATCTGACAAATTCTATAGCTTTTCCACATCACCTGTCATGTGATTGGAGCAGCCTAAGTCTAAAATCCAGTCTTTTTCATAATGGATTCAATTGGATGTTATAAATGGGAGAGCAAGGTCCTCCTCTTCCGTAGCAAAGAATGCCTTAACATCCCACTCCTCTTCCACCTTTGAAGTAGCAACGTTACTCTCCACGGTCTTTTTCTTACATTCTCTTATCTTATATCCTTTCTCCTTGAACTTAAAACACTGCCCTCCAAACTTCTTGCCACGACTTCAACTCTTTGAACCTCCCCCTCTACAAGCACTCCCTTCGATTTGACGACCTTCTATTTCGTCATCGATCTTTTAAACCTATCAGTACTATACTGCTTGGAATTTCATTTGCCTTAAATGGCAGAAATTGCTTCCTCATGACCATTTAGTGGCTTAGCTAACGCTTCTTGACTAGGTAGCAAATTCCCTAATTCTACAAGTGACGACTGTGTTTGCCATCCTTTTATAGTAGTAATGAAGCCTCTATATTCAGGCCCTGACCATGGATGATGATTCACTTTATCCTCATCTTTCCGAACAAGTCCGAGATCTACTTACATAGCATTTTGCGTTGTGAAAGTATTGTGAGATCATCATATTGCGTTGTGCTATCGAGAGTAATTCACTCTCTAAATGTTGGAGCCTCATGTCATTTTTCTTTGAAAATAGCTTGGCGAACATATCCCAAGCTTGTTTTGAGGTTGTGGCATCTTGGATATGTTCAAGAACACCCTCTTCAATCGTTGTCTTCAAAGCCAATTTGTTTTTTCATAGACACATCCCCCGATTTGTTTTTTCTTTTTTTTTGAATTTTTTTAATAAAAAACCCAAGGAAAATGACCTGCGGAAATTTGCCCCAATTTTTTTCAATATTTTTAAAAGATGACCAGTGGAAAATCGGGGGAATATTCTGCCGGTCTACGGCCAATTGGTGATTCCGGCGGAATTTCGACAGACTATCTTATTTCGGCAGACCAAATTCCACCGGAATTCTGTCGATTTTATCATTTTCTAATGGAATTTCTGCCGAAATGCCGCCAGAAATTGACCTTTTTCCTGTAATGGCTCTCAAAACTACAATAGATGATCTCCCAAAAGAAAGATGGGCTCTGAATACCAAATGTAGAAGAAATAACTCATTACTATTATCTCCCAAATGAGCCTTTTATAGACATTACACTCTAACCACCACTACTAAATAGGTGCAAAGACTTAGTAAAATAACCACAAATTATTATCACATGTGCTAAAGACTTGATAAAAACAAGTTATGACCATTAATTAATTTAACATGTGATAGAGCTTGTGTTGAATAACCAACACACTGAATCCATGATAAATGAGTGTGGACACTTTGTTGTGGATAAAAATTTACCATAGTCAGGATGGAAAAGCCAGATTAGCATGAGATAATAAAAAAAAATGGTGAATTGCCAGTTGATGAACATTTGGGAAAAGGAAAAAAGAAAAACCATAAAAAAACATTCTCCTTCTTGTTAATGGATATAATAATTTTGTACGAGTTGAAAAAATATTTTTTTTTTTGAAAAACACAATTTTTAAAAAGCATAAATGTACTCTACTATTGTACATCTAATATATTCTACTTTTATTTTGAACACACATCGAGTGAATTTATTATATTTGTCCTTACTCTTTCCTGGAAAATGTATTTATTCATTGTATTTTCTCCTTTAAATATATGTATACGTTACCTCCTTCATGAAGTTTGGGGGAATTTCGGTGCATTTTTTGTTATAGAAAATATATTTTTTCTTCATAAAGTATTGTATCAGATGTGACATTGGAAAAATGAATTAACTACAAATATAAAGTCCATTTCATCTAATGTATTGCATGCCCAAAATAAAATATGTTTGAATTTCTTTTGCCATATAATTTTCCTTTATAATTTTTTCTTCTCTATTTTCTATTCAAATATTATCTAACTTAAGATTGCATTTTTCAACATGATTGCGATGACATATCTACTATTTATTTCACTATTTTTTTTTTGTTGACAATACTTCATATCGTGCTTTTATCGAATAGCTTTATCTCTATGTAATAGTTATCTAAGGAATATACTTGAAAATTCTAGTTTTTTCGATTTTTTTCTCCATGAGTTCAGATTTTTATGGTCCTATTATATGTTTCACTTGTTGTAGTGGTTTAGGACATGAATCTATATGTGTTTCTTTAATTGTATTGTATTTTTGTGTGCTTCAATACACTTTAGTCATTGTTAGTGCCAAACATCAAATGCCCCCTAACGAACTGATATTATTATCTAGCATAATTTTAGCCAAGCTGAATTTTATAAGCCTAGCTTAATTTTATGCATACCTCTTATTTCACTCATTTATTTATTTATTTTTATTATAGTCATTTCAACGTGGATTTCTAGAAATGTATTCACAAGAGATTTATGATAATGTCAAAAACATTACTACTAAAGTAGAGCAAATGAGAAACATCAAGAATTGGGTACATGAGAGCGAAAAGTATATCTTGCAGATGATGGCAAAGGTGCCACCAATAATTAGCAGAAGATGAAAATGTCACAACAACGCGTACAAGTCCGACGAGCACAATGACAATTTCAAAGAAAACTCAATCCTAGATTTCACACTTTAAATAACGCTCCGTGTATATTTCAAATCATTGTTTAATTGCATACTTGATTTAGTAGAATGGGCTTTTAGGATTGAAAATTATTTTCATGGGTTTTGGATATGAAATTTTAGTTTGAGGACCTTTTAGAATTTTTTTTTTCAAAATATATTGATAGAGAAGAGACAATGAGAGGTGATAGAAACTACAAAGAGAGAGTTATTTTTAAAAAAATAGTTACTTAGGGGAGATACAGAGAGAAGAGAGAGGATAAATTAGAGAGAGTAGCACCAAAAATATCAAAATACCAAAATACCAAAGACGTTAAGGTGGCTATTAAATCCCCTAGGTCCTTTATTAATAGCATAGATAATTCAAATTGCAGCCGAGCAAGGAAGGAAAACCAACCCCATTTGTGCTAGACAAAGAAGACAAATGATAATGCCAGCGCAATGTGATGCACAAAATGCAAGAAAAAGACAATTCTACCACTTAAGAAAAAGACAATTTTTAATGCTTAATTAATTTTTATGTGGTTTTACTGGCAATTAATTTTTATATATAATGGTCAAATTATTTTCTTAAATAAAAAGATCATCTTCTATTCATTTGATATACATGAGAATTACAATATATAAAACCCACAAGAGTTTGAGGTAATTGACAACGTGACTAAGGATTGGTTCCTAGTCTCCTCTGGTTATGCCCATGAGAAGAAACACCGGTTGAAACTAATGGGGTTTTATCTTGGAGTCATGATCAGCAGTCAATTAGAACCTGCACGAAGGGAGGCAATCATGGCTTTAGGGCAGTGACAAGTGTCTTGACTCTCCATTAGTCCAATTTCCCCTATTTCTTAGCTTTATATAATTGATTTCATATTTTATATCCTATGATAAATTATTAAGTGGCCACGGAAAAAATAACATGGCCATGGAATTTTTCGTGGCCTTTCTGTGGCCAATTTTCCATGGCCATTATCTATGGTCAAACTTTGCCACGCCACTTATAGTCACAGATTTTTCCATGATCATATCCGGTGGCTAAGATATTTAGCCAAGGAATTTTTTCAAACTCTATGGCTAAATCCATGATTATTTTGTTGTTTTCTAATAGGCCACGTTTAGAGCCCATGGGATGATATACCACGGGATTGGTGCTTTGCTACCTCTTCGAGGAATTCTACCAAAATATTTGCAAATATTTATATACAACACCTATTAAAGATATATTAAAGATAGGCAAATTCCAACATAATTTGGCTTCTCTAGAATGGCAAATTCCAACATAATTTGGCTTCTCTAGAATTTGCTTTACCCATTCATATCATTAACTTTCTGTAATTAATTTTATAGTTGTTGTAAGTCTTTCTTTTATTTTTCTTGTTGTTATATATGTACAGATTGTATTGTACTAAGACACAACACCATTTTTTTCTATAATATGAAGATACATTTTCTTTTCATCACACATTCCCTTTTTTATCATGGTATCAGAGCACCATTTCTGGTGACTCTAACTTAACGTCTTCCGCTTATTATCATGACAGAAACCACCAATTTATCACTAACAATGGAGGTTTCTGATCCTCTTTCTTTACATCATTCTGATCATCCGGGAATGATTTTAGTTTCCAAACCGCTTGAAGGTCACAACTACGGACAATGGAGTCGGGCTATGCGCATCAGCCTTAGTGCGAAAAATAAAATTGGTTTCATTGATGGAACCATTGAAACTCCTGCGCCTACGGACTCGAAATATGGCACATGGCGACGATGCAATGATATGGTGTTGTCATGGATTTTAAACTCAATTCATCCGGACATCGCAAGCAGCGTCATTTATGCCGAAACAGCCACCGAGGTCTGGAATGACCTTAAAGACAGATTCTCACAAGGAAACGATTCAAGAATTTATCAAATCCGACAAGAAATTGTCGAGCACCGCCAAGGTCAGCAATCTATTTCTACTTATTACACCAAAATGAAAGCTCTCTGGGATGAGTTGGCTTCGTATCATGAGCCATTATCATGTACATGTGGAGGATTAAAAGGTCTTGTCAATCGCGAAGAAAAAGAAAGAGTTATGCAGTTCCTTATGGGTTTAAACGAATCTTATGCTAATGTTCGTAGTTCAATTTTGATAATGAACCCTCTTCCAGACACACGAAAAGCACATGCTTTGGTTCTTCAACAAGAAAGACAAGCTGAAGTTGCCTCTCGACGAGAGACAAATATTGGTCACCATGCTATGCATTTTAGCAACTCACAGCACATACGACAAAATACAAAAAGTAATCGACAACCTATGACGTTACAAACTGGTGGCAGTACAGGAAAACACATAATTAAATGTAGCAATTGCAATAGAGAAGGTCATCTTATTGATAATTGCTACTATTTACACGGTTTTCCAGTTGGTCACAAATTACATGGTAAAAATATAAAGCCAAAGGGAAAGAAGTTGGCAGCAAATCACACTCAAGCCGACTCAACCGAACTATCAAAAGGAGGAAACTCTGAATCAGTTACATTTACGACTGAAGAGTACAACCAGTTGATGGCACTACTTCGGAAAGAAAATGGTAACCAATCCTTTGCTAATACGACAGGTATTACTACACCCATTAATAATTCCACTAAACTTGATTCTAGTTCTAAGATTTATTGGATTGTTGATAGTGGTGCCACTGACCATATAACTAACTTCCCATCATTAAATGATAAATCTTATGCTCATTCTGGTTTTGTGGAATTGCCTAATGGTGAAAAGGCTGAAATTAGTTCTGTTAGGTGTATGAAATTGTCTAACGATCTACCACTTGAAGGAGTGCTATATGTTCCCAAATTTCGTGTTAACTTGTTATCAGTCAGCAAACTTACATCAGCTTTAAAATGCATAATCACATTTTATCCTAATTTTTGCGTGGTGCAGGACATGGTTACGAAGAAGACGATTGGCCTGGGCAAGCAATATAATGGGTTGTACTACCTTACGACAAGCCAAAATTCATATCTTGCCAACAATATAACCCGTGTTGGAAATCTTTGGCATCAAAGACTTGGACACCCATCATTTTCCCCCCAACAAACATTGGCTAAATCTATCTCCGAAATTTTTTTTGACAATGAGCATGTTTGTGATATTTGTCCGTTAGCCAAACAGACTCGTTTACCTTTTTCTAATAGTTCTATTTCTTCTTGTGCACCTTTCGATTTAATTCACTGCGACATTTGGGGACCTCATAGAGTTAATTCTCATTCTGGTGCGCGTTATTTTTTGACTATTGTAGATGATTTCTCTCGATTTACATGGATTCACCTTATGAATTTTAAATCCGAAACACAAACAATACTGAAATCTTTTTTTGCTTGGGTTAAAACTCAATTTTGTTGCACTATTAAAACCTTTCGTAGTGATAATGGGGCTGAATTTTTATCTATGAAACAATTTTTTCTTGAAAACGGAACTACTTTTCAGCACTCTTGCACGAACACACCCCAACAAAATGGGGTTGTAGAGCGCAAACATCGTCACCTTTTAAATGTTGGGCGTGCTCTCCGTTTTCAAGCTAATTTGCCATTAAATTTTTGGGGAGAAAGTGTACAAACAGCTTGTTATTTAATTAATAGATTGCCGACCCCTTTGTTATCGCATAAATCACCATATGAAATACTTCATAAAAAATTGCCATGTTATTCTCATATAAGGGTTTTTGGTTGTTTATGTTATGCTACTAATCTTTCCCCTACACACAAGTTTGATGTTCGTGCTCATCGATGTATTTTTGTTGGCTATCCACATGGGCAAAAAGGATATCGAGTTTATAATCTTGCTACTAAGAAATTCTTTACTTCAAGGGATATTATTTTTCATGAACATACATTTCCTTTTTCTTCATTGCCCATTGAAAATCAAAATGATTATCCCGTTCTACCTATTCCCCTTGATAGTGGCAATGTTTTTTCCACCCCATCCCATTCTATCAACCAAACCCCAGATCACTTACCTGAAACAATATCCGAACCCAACCATTCCCTTAATTCCATACCTCTTGATAATATAAACTCTACAAACCAACTCATTCCTGAACCAATTCAATCCGATAACATCCCCTCATCTGTAGAAACTTCTACACCTGTACTTCGTCGATCTTCTCGACCCACAAAAACCCCACTTTATCTCCAAGATTATCATGTGAATCATGCTACGTTGCTTGACCCAGACATTGTCTCTTCGTCCATGTCAGGTACTCGTCACCCCCTTCACAGGTATGTCTCTTACTCTCATTTCTCACCTACTTATAAGAAGTTTGTACATAATATATCTCACTTGGTCGAACCAGCTTCCTACGAACAGGCTCGATATGATCCAAAATGGGTCGAAGCGATGCAAGTCGAACTTCAGGCTCTTGAAGATAATCACACATGGACTATAGTTCGGCTTCCTCCCGGTCATCGTCCTATTGATTGTAAGTGGATTTTTAAGATCAAATACCATTCTGATGGAAGCATTGAACGCTATAAAGCTCGCCTTGTTGCGAAAGGCTTTACTCAACGAGAAGGCATCGATTACAAAGAAACATTTGCTCCTGTTGCAAAACTTATTACCGTTCGTTGCCTCTTATCCGTGGCTGCTGTCCGTCATTGGACTTTACACCAAATGGATGTTCAAAATGCTTTCCTCCATGGAGAGCTCACTGAGGAGGTATATATGAATCCACCACCGGGTCTGCGTCGACAGGGGGAGAATCTCGTATGTCGACTCCATAAGTCACTATATGGTCTTAAACAAGCCTCTCGGAGTTGGTTTCAAAAGTTCTCTTCTGCGATCCAAGATATTGGTTTCAAGCAATCAAGAGCAGATTATTCCCTATTTACAAAGGTACAAAATAACTCTTTCACACTAATATTACTTTATGTTGATGATATGATTATAACAGGAAATGACGAGACAACAATCAATGATCTCAAGAACTTTTTGAGCACACGTTTTCGAATTAAAGACCTTGGACCCTTGAAATATTTTCTTGGGGTCGAAGTTGCTCGTTCAAAAGCAGGAATCACCATTTGTCAACGGAAATATACTTTGGATATATTAGAAAATGCTGGCTTACTTGGAGCAAAGCCCGCAAAATTTCCAATGGAGCAAAATTTGAAGTTAACCCCTACTGATGGCGAAATTCTCAAAGATCCAACTTATTATCGCAAACTTGTTGGAAAGTTGATTTATCTCACTATAACAAGACCAGAGATTACATATTCTGTTTCTATCCTTAGTCAATTCATGCAACAACCAAGAATACCACATCTCAATGCAGTGCATCGTCTCCTTCGATATCTAAAAGGGGCGCCTGGGCAAGGATTATTTTTCCCCTCACATGGCCAACTAAAATTAGTCGGATTTTGTGATGCGGATTGGGCTGGATGTCCAACTACAAGACGTTCTATCAGTGGATATTGCATATTTCTTGGCAAATCTCTTGTATCTTGGAAAAGTAAGAAGCAAATGACGGTATCCAGATCATCTGCCGAAGCAGAATATAGGTCCATGGCTGCTATCACTTGTGAACTTACTTGGTTGAGGTATTTATTACAAGATTTACGTGTGGAACATGAAGAACCCGCTAAGTTGTACTGTGACAATCAAGCTGCAATGCATATTGCGGCAAATCCCGTATATCATGAAAGAACAAAACATATTGAACTAGATTGTCACACAGTTCGAGAGCGAATTCAGAAAAAGGAGATTGAAACAGCCTATGTTTCAACAGGAAAGCAAATTGCAGACATATTTACGAAACCTTTGGGTCAAGCGACATTTCAGACACATCTTCACAAGTTGGGAGTTCTTGACATTCACACTCCAACTTGAGGGGGAGTATTAAAGATATATTAAAGATAGGCAAATTCCAACATAATTTGGCTTCTCTAGAATGGCAAATTCCAACATAATTTGGCTTCTCTAGAATTTGCTTTACCCATTCATATCATTAACTTTCTGTAATTAATTTTATAGTTGTTGTAAGTCTTTCTTTTATTTTTCTTGTTGTTATATATGTACAGATTGTATTGTACTAAGACACAACACCATTTTTTTCTATAATATGAAGATACATTTTCTTTTCATCACACATTCCCTTTTTTATCAACACCGACAATGAAATTGAAATTCGATTGCAAGAGAGTAGTTTGTTGGATAGTGAATCGGTTGACAAAATAAGGCATATACTAGATGCATACAATCCGTTTTTCAAAATATTTCGTTAGCATGCTGGACGACCAGATATTTATGATTGTAGATTACTTATCAGAGAGAGAATTGCTAATCAGCTTCCATACACATTATCAATAGCTTCACAAGCTGCAACAATAGTAGCCGGTGTAGAGGAATTCATGGACACAAGTGATTGGGATAAAGTGGTTCAAATTGTTGGTGGGCAACTCATTAATATCAAAGAATACTCAGGGTATTATAGTCCCCTTCAGCACCACTTCTTCGTATGGGACGTATGGTTGGTACAGTGATTATCAATCAATTAACGGAAGATGGGTCACATGTTGTGATTACTATGCATATATGGTAAATGTACAAGTTATTTAGATAGTCTTAAAGGAGAAAATTTTGACTTCAAAAATATTATACTTAATCAATATCATTTTAAAATTTTAGATTTGAGGGATTACTCCATCGATTCTTCATAGAGGATGTTTATCTGAAAATTGAGACTCAAAAGTTAAGATGGATTAGATTTCACCAACAAGATATTTGAGCAGAACAATATGAAAGGCTGCAAGATTGCTTAAAAGCCAGAAAAAAAAGATGCAGATTAAATCATTTATACTTTTTTTGATCAAATAAATAATTTATACTAACTAATTAATATAGTTATATTTTTTTCTTAACATTCAAATAGCTAATTCGACGCTTATATTCTTATCTAGAAGGAAATGTTGGGTTTTGAGCAATTTTGACACCTTCTTTTATAAGTCCATCAGATATGTATCGACGATGTCAAGATGCTATGGAGATTTGTTCAAAAATTTCGTAAGTCTAACGTATTCCTAACTATGACATGCAATCCTTCATGGAAACAAATAAAAGGTGGACAAAATCCCAAACATACCCCACAAAATCATCCAAATTTGTTGAGTAGGATTTTTTGAGCAAAGTGTGAAGAGCTTAAGGAATATACTTTTTGCTGAGGAGTCCTTGGAAAAGCAGTAGCACATGTATATGTCATTGAATTCCAAAAATGGGGGTTACCCCATGTTCATTTGTTGGTTATATTTGATGAGGATGTATATTAAGTAGTTTAGAAGATTACAATTGTATTGTCAGAGCAGAAATCCCGAATAAAGGTGAAGAACCAAAATTATACGTTGTTGTGCTATAACATATCGTTCATGGGCCATGTGAACAAGATAAACCTAATGTTTCAAGCATGAAAAATATGTAATATGACAACCCTAATCAAAAACATGTACTCATGAGAAGATTATGGCAATTCGGCATAAAGCAAAGAACAAGATAGATTCTACCCTTTAAACCCACAACCCCCTTGTACTCAAGAAGAAGATTTTAAAGGATTTAATCAAGAAAAGATCAACACTTACAAGTACTCTTGAAGCATAAATCAGATTCTTGTTGCAATGGAGATTGTAGAACTCACAATTCCTAAGCTAGGGTTCTTACACATGAAGAACAAGAGACTCACGTTTTTTTGTCTACCTCAATGAATAAAATCTCATTTCCAAAGGTTTAAGGAAGGTATTTATACCCTAGACAAAGCCAAACCCTAAACTAAGCCCATTAGGCCTAATCCCCTAAGGAATGGGCTTTAAGTGAAGCCCAATGTGCCATCCTTACAAGGACTTATTAAAGTCTATGAAGTCTTGTGTTTAAAATCCAAATACAAGCTATTACAAATAATTAAAGCCCAAATAAATTTAAGCTCAATTAAACAAGGCTAGGCAACCCCTTCATCAATAGAACACGCCTCAAGCATATGGAGTAGCTTAGGTGTGCCTTCAAGCCCAATTGTGCACTTAGTGAATTCATGCTCTTGCAACTCAAGTGTGACTTGCTCTTGTACATATGAGTTCATGGCTGTCCCAAAGGCCTTAGCCCGTGCCCTTGTGATTGGCCCACTTGGAAGAGCCAATGGATCCTTCTTGTTGCCTCTTGCTTCGACCTTGACACCATTGGAGCTCCCTTGATCCGCATCAATATGAGTTGCAAGAAAGGTTACCCTAAGCCATTTGAAGAATGCACTATGCAAGGAAACGATTCATACCCCATTTACCAACGATGTAATGATGGAATATCCATGGCTTTAGACAACGGATAGGTTGTGCATTATAATCCTTTGTTATTGGTAAAGATGATTGCTGTATACTACAAGAAAAATGGTTTTTTTCTACGGTAAAAAAATTCTAGCAAAAGGCAAAAATTCTAGCAAAAGGCAAAAATTCGTAGCAAAAAACTTTTTGCTACAAATTGGCTACGTATTTACTACTGTAGTTAATACGGTCGTAACAAATACTTTTGCTACAGTTAAAGGCCATAGTAAATAGTTTTAACTATGAACTTATCATCTTTTGCTACGATATGATTTCCATAGCCAATAAAATTGAAATATGCCACCTTATTGCTAAATAATTATTATTTTTTATTATTTAAAATAAATTAAATTTGGTTAAAATTACCATTTTTATTTTCTCTTCTTTTTATACTACTCGTTGCACCCAACCCGGAATTGAACCATCAAATCTGGATTCTGCACCATGGTGGACCACAAGCACTTGGATCCTGCATAAGTTTGGATTCGAACCCACACCCTCCAACATACATAAGGAGGAGTCTTGCCGCTGTACCATTTTAATTCTTTATTTACATATGCATTTTTTTACTTATCACATGCTTCAGAAAATTATCAATTTATTAATTTATTACTTATCCTTATTTTCATTAAATCTAAGGTTAAATTATTAAATTATTTATTTTAATTAAGCATAATTAACAAATTAAATAGGTTCTACCAAAAATGATTCCCCCAATTCAAATATACCAATTGGATGTTTTCGCAAATCTAATTGAATAGTTTTATTATCATAAAATTAGTAATTAATTACTATATATATTGATTAATCTATATATCTGATTACACACGACGATTATAACAAAATTTATTCTAGTGATTGTCATATTTCACTATAAATGTTTCATAGTAATGGCACATTAACAAGTTATGTTAATTTTAAATTTTTTTTAACCAATTTTTTAGGTAATATCTGCCAAATTTCATTGATTTATTTATTAGATAGTTTTTTAAAATGTGTTTCATATATTTTATATTTTGGTGGAATGTTTGTTGAAAATTTAAAAAATATATATTTTTCTATTTTTCGGCCGAATTTTCATGGAAAATAAATAATTTTTGTTGGGTTTTCTCAATAAAATTCTACCGAAAATACAAAATTTATATTTTTTAATTTTTTGACAGAATTCTTTGTCAAAATATTTTCCACAAAATTAAAAATTATTCACTTGGGGTCCTTGTTGAAATTCAAAATTTAAATCCCTCATAAATTTCATCATCATTATTAAAATAATTGCTTGAATAAACAATTATATGTAATAGTAAAAATATCAAAGTAAACAAGCTTTGAATAATAAATGTTGTGGATACTATTACATGTAAATGGCTTTAAAATTTTAATGATATAGCTTCATACTTTAAATGTATTATATTATTCAAAAATATTAATCATTGATATTTATATTATTTTATCAATTCAATAATAAATTTCAAAAAAAAATATCTTTTTCCATGTGTGATCTGATATGAAATTTAGATATTTTGGAATGAGGTGACATTTCTCTTAGTGAATTAACTAAAGATAATTAAAATAATTTTTATGGCAAAGTTGTTAGGACTTTGTTTAAAAATTGTGCTAAAATTGATAAGTTATGTAAGATTTTTTTTCTTTTTTTAATTCGTTATAATTAAAATGTCATATTAAATATATAACTTATTACACTTTCACTTGCTACGATCTAAATTCCGTAGCAAATGATTTATTTTTCTCCATTCATTTGCTACGATCTTAATTTTATAGTAAATAACTGTCTTATTACTTAATCATTTGCTACAATTTACATTTCGTAGTAAATAATGGTCTTATTGCCTGATTATTTGGTACAGTCTAAGTTTTGTAGTAAATTACTATCTTCTACTACGTTTTAAAAGGTGTAGCAAAAAAATTCGTAGCAACAAGCTATTTTTCTTGTAGAGATCAAGAAGTCTTCAAGAGCTAAAGAGATCAAGAAGTCTTCAAGAGCTAAAGGGGTCAAGAGGTCTTCAATACACGGAGAAACAAGCTCACGAGCACACAACCTTCGTACGAGCTCTAAAAATTCTCAAGTCTTCAAATTGCAAGCAACCGCTACGACGACGTACTGCATCCACAAAGGCTCTACTTCGTCTTCAAAGCGCAAGTGCTTCAACGCCTTCGATTTCAAAGCCGACCTTTGACTTCAAGGTAAATTTGAAATTTGTAGTAGAGCATCAAGTAATCATAGAAATGTGAACACCGGATTGCATTGTATTTGAGGTACGACCTAAACCAGATTATAATGAAGTCAGTCAATATGTGGATGGAAGATGGAATTGTGCTCCAAAGGCACTATGGAAAACATGCAAGTTTTCTATGAGTAGTATATATCCTTTAGTGTTGTGTTTACAAGTTCATCTTTGTGACAAACAAGTCCGATTTTATTGTCATCAATCTATTTCAGATATGCTAGATGGTGAGAGAAACTCCCAGACTATGTTAATTGAATTCTTCAAAATACAAAATGAAGGGTAGGAGCCAAACAAATATTGTACAAGGCCTTCCCAAAATACTATATATGGCTTCCATCTAAGAGAAAATGGATAAAGAGGAGCATAAGCCAAAAGGTTACTAGGCAACTATATATGGTGGCACGAAAAGAAGGAGAGAGGTTGGCTCTCAATTTCAATTTCTGATAACGATTTGAATGTTGTAAGATTTCTCAATACAAAACAACTTTTAGCATTTGATACCATTAATCAAGCTATTAGGCAAAGGCATAGTACATTTTTCTTTGAGGACGGTCCAGGTGGAATTGAGAAATTTTTCTTTATTGAGTTCTACTTGCCAATTTCAGGAAGTTTCGAGGGGTCAAACGGCACATTCTAAATTTAATATACCAATCAAGTTTGAATCAAGGTCAATGTGTCATTTTAGCAAGCAATCAGAGATGTATACATTGATTGAACGCATATCAGAGGTCATTTAGGACGAGGTTCCAATGGCAAATAGAAAAGCATTTGAAACAGTGGACCTTAGATCCAAATCCAACTGCTTGTTCAAACAAACGCGTTTAGAGATATGCTTGGAGTGGACTTGCCATTTTTTGTGGTAAAGTTAAGATTTTAGGACAAGACTTTTGACAAGTTCTTCCCATTGTTATCAATGTGACTAAATCCCAAATTATAAATGCCAACATTGTGGAATCATATTTATGATCCAATGTATAAGTTCTTCATTTTACAAATTATATGAGAGCCCACACGATTAACATTTCTCAGACTTCTTACTTCAAGAGGGAAATGGAAAAGAGCCAACAGTGAAATGATATAACAAAGATTCTAGATTTTATGGTTATGCCTTGTGTGGGAAAATTAGGTTGGCTATTGTAATTAGGTTTTTCTTATTTGGTCCTAATTAGGTTTTCCTTTCAAACTAAGTTTTTCTTGTATAAATAGTAGTCGTAACAGCCTTGCAAATCAACTCAATATATAAATTTTTGAGTTCTTCTTACATGGTATCAGAGTTATTTAAAATAAGTTCCTAGGGTTAGGCTTGGGTTAAGCTTTCCTATCAAGAATAGTACCTTTCGAGTACACTTGTTTCTCACTACCACCACAGAAGGCAGCGGAATGTCATTTCCGGCGGTCAGGCCTGCGGCGCGTGGACTCATGCGCCCAAACCAACTTTCACCCAGTTTTTCAGGCGCCGGCCCGTGGGAGCGCGTGAGTTGTTAGATGGCGGTCGGACTTTTTTTCCGGCATTGACTCGAAGTTTTCGGTCAGTTTCTAGTGTTACTACAGTCATCCACCGACTAGGGGTGGGCGTTTCGGGTCGGGCATCGAGTACCCGACCCAACCCGATCGGAATTTTGAATTTCGGGATGGGTACCTGAGCCCGAAATAATTTTTCGAGACGGGATTGATTGTATTAATTAAAAAAAATCAAAACTTAACTTAAAACTTAAACTTAAACTTAAACTCAGAACCCTCACGCCTCTTTCTCTCTCTGTTCACTCTCATCTCATCGTTTTGTGACTTTTGTCCACCTCTCCCATCCCCTACGAATGAATTGCGCCGGCAAAGGAAGAGCAGACAATAGTGGCGCAGGCAAACAGCAGTGGGCAGCAAGCAGAGCAGCAGAACAGGGACGAGCATCAGCGGGTCGGGCAGCAAGTAAGCGGGTAGCAACTAGCCAACTACTAATTAGCAAGTAAGTGTTAATTTGAAGTTTAAAATTGTGAAATTGCGAAATTTAGGGCTACATATTGTGAAATTTGAGTTGATGTTGTGAAATTTAGGGCTTGATAAGTTGATATGTTGTGACTTGTGAATTGACTTGTTAATTGTGATATGTTGTGAAATTATGAAATGTGAATTATGAAGGCTATGGTTTGTTTTAAAATTGTGAATTGATGTTGTGAAGTTGTGAATTGTGAATTATAGGGTTTGATTTAAAATTGTGAATTGATGTTGTGAAGTTGTGAATTGTGGATGATAGGGTTTGATTTAAAATTATGAATTGAAGGCTAGGGCTTGATGTTGAAATTGATGTGGTTTTTCTTTTTTTGCATTTTTCACAGTGTCTAATTCACGGGATGATAATGATATTGCCGACAATTGTGAGGTAGATATGGATTATGAAAATGATGACGATGAAGTTATTGAAGTTAATAAATCAAAAAAACAAAGTAGAAAAGAAACTGCATCTAGATCGCCATTTTGGAAGCATTTTGAAAAGTTTATGTGTCTGAAAGACAAATTTCAAAAGGGAAAATACATATATTGTGGTGCAATCATTAAAGCCAATCTAAAGCAACATAGGACAAAAGGTATTAAAAATCACTTTGATTCATGTAAAAAAAAGCCCCATGAGATTGCAACTAATCAAGCCCGAATTTCTCTTCAACCAACGGGGGTGGGGGGGTAAGGGAGGAAATATATCTTGTTGGAGATTTGATTAAGAAAAGATACGATAAGTTTTGTGTAAATGGTTGATAATTGATGAACTTGCTTTCAAAACGATTGAAAATCCGGGATTTAAGCTTTTTATGTCCGTTGCATGTCCTATTTTTGTGATTCCGTCTTGGAGAACTGTGACTAAGGACATTTTTAATATGTATGTGAGTGAAAGAATGAAATTGAAATCATTTATTAAAATTCACTCACAAAAGGTTTGCATCACGACGGACACATGGACATCAATTCAAAGGGTCAATTATATGTGCTTAACGGTGCATTTTATTGATGATGATTGGACACTTCAAAAAAGAATTTTGAATTTTTGTCCAATTTCTGGACATAAAAGTAAGGAGGTGGGTAAAGGAGTAAAGAAGTGTTTGCTTGATTGGGGAATTGATAATGTGTTTGTTTTCACAGTTGATAATGCTTCATCAAATGACGGTGCAATTGCATACGTAAAGAAGAAATTTGATAATTAGGGTACTAATCTTTTGGGTGGGAAGTATGTTCATATGAGGTGTATTGCACATATTATAAATCTTGTTGTTCAATATGGGTTAAAGAACAAAGAGGAGCATGAGGCTATTTCTCGCATTAGATGTGCTATTAGGTATATTAAAAACTCCCCGGCTAGGTACAAAAGGTTTCAAGAATGTGTTGCGCTCGAAAAGTTAGAAACAAAGAAGTTGTTATGCCTCGATGTGCCTACTAGATGGAATTCCACCTATTTGATGTTGGAGAGTGCAATGTGCCTTCAAAGGGCATTTGTTGCTTATGGGGATGTTGATCTTGCCTATGCATGGGACCTATCAAAGACGTCTTTTGATGGTGTTCCTAGTAAGGATGATTGGGATAGGGTTGAATTGTTATGCAAATTTTTGGCACATTTCTTTACCCTAAATTTGTCAATTTCTAGTTCATTGTATGTCACAACAAACTTAGTTTTTCATGAGATAAGTGCCGTTGACATGCTTTTGAGGGAATGGTCCAAAAGTAATATTACGGAATTGAAGAAGATGTCGGAGAGGATGAAAGATAAATTTGATAAATATTGGGGAGCAATTGAAAAAATGAACGGGATATTATATTATGTTGTTATTCTTGACCCACGACATAAAATGGAGTTCCTTCGATTTTCGTTTGATGAAATGTACGGCACCGATGAGAGGAAAGTATGGCATGCAAGAACTCTTTAATGAGTATAAAATTAAATATGGAGGTACGCCGAGTCCAATCGCCTCATCAATTTCAACGGCATGTGCAGTCTCTTCATTTAATTCTAAAGCTTATTTGAAAGAACAATTCAAGAAGAAAAAGAAAGGGGAAAAAGTTGATCATGTGAAGTCGGAATTGGACAAATATTTGAGTGAGGAGACCGAGGATGATGATGAGGACTTTGATAATTTGAAGTGGTGGAAGGTTAATGCTCCAAGATTTCCTATTTTATCTCGGCTTGCTCGTGACATATTGACCGTTCCCGTCTCTACAGTTGCTTCAGAGTCCGCTTTTAGCATCGGTGGATGCGTTCTTGATGCCTTTAGGAGTTCTTTATCTCTGAGAATTGTTCAAGCCCTTATTTGTGCACAAGATTGTCTTCGTTTGAATTCAACGCCAATAAATATGGAAGAGGACTTGACTGAAGTTGAAGAAATGGAAAAGGGTAATTGAATTTTTATATAGTTTTACTACTGTTATTCTTTTTGTTATTTGTTAATTCGATCATGAATGATGATATTGATTAATGAAGATGGTATGTTTTTTATTTCTTTTATGTAGAGCTAATGAAGATGGGGGTTGATATGACAATTGTGGATATTTGAAGATGATTGGAAGTGATTGCTCATTGTTTGTATATATATGTTTTGTAAATTGCGAATTTGATGAACAAATTTAGTTGTAATTTGTGAATTTTGAATTTGTGTTGGATAAACCTGATTGTAAACTTTTAATTTAGATTATTGGAGACTATTGCGACTTGTGAATTTTTAAATTATGTTCAATTTAATGTATTAGCTAGCATTTGTAAATTGGGATTTTTTTCAAAAACATTTTCCAATGGGTAGCTGTTGTCCAGTGAAGAGCTGGTGTCTAGAAAAATTTTCCATTTTTTTTTAATAATTTCGGGTACCCGATCCTGAAAAAGTCAGGTACCCGAAAAATTCGGGACTGGCTCAGGGATCGAATTTTGCTCCCTGAAATTTCAAGCACCCGTCTCGAAAATCCCAAATCCCAAATACTCGTCCCGATGCCCATGCCTACCAGCGACTATACAGTACGTGTTCTTTGGATTCGTGGTAAAATAAAGTACTTTTGCCTGTTTTTTCTTGCTTTCGTCTGCTGCTTATTGAGTGGAATTGAACTATGACTGATACTAACAAAAAGGAACATACAATGGATAATAGCATTCACAATTCAACAAGTGAATTGCAACAGATCCAAGCAGCTTATGGATTGAATGGTAAGAATTACTTGAAGTGGTCTCAATTGGTTCGTACTTTTCTGAAAGGAAAAGGAAAATTGAGTCATTTATTGGGCACAAGTCTAAAACCAGGTGACGCAAAGTTTGATGCATGGGATGAAGAAGATGCCATGGTGATGTCTTGGCTTTGGAATTCCATGTTACCTGAGATTAGTGACACTTGTATGTTTCTAGGAATAGCTAAAGCAATTTGGGATGTTGTTAAATAAATCTATTCAAAGGTGAATGATGCTGCTCATATTTATGAAATTAAAACAAAGATCTCGAGTACCAAACAAGGTAATCGTTCGGTGACAGACTACTTTAATTCTTTGAAAAGTTTGTGGCAAGAAATGGATCACTATCAGTGCATTCAAATGAAGTGCAGTGAAGATGCTGCTACCCTTAAACGGTTTGTTGAAAAGGATAGAGTATATGTTTCTTAGCCGGCTTGAATTTAGAATTTGATGCTTTCTTGGGAAAGAGGAATTGCCTTCACTAAATGAGGTAATTTCGATTGTCTTAGCTGAAGAAGATAGAAGAGGAGCACTAGTATCCAAAAATAAAAGCCCTAACATGGAGCAGCACACTAGCATTGAGCAGACAAATTCTTCCAAAGCTACCAACGAAGACCCTTTATGGTGTACTTTTTGCAAAAACCCATACATACAAGAGAGAGGTGTTGGAAGCTTCATAGAAAGCCTCAAAATATGAAGGCAGGACAGTCAAAAGGGCATGAGCAAGCACATGTTGCAGCTATGAATATGGAAAATACTGGTTCCCATGTTCACAGATTCAATAATGAGGAAATAGAAAAGTTGAGGGGTCTATTGGAGACATTACAGAAACAAAAACCGCAATCTTCAACAGGTACCAATGCCTTTGTATTCTCAGATATTCCTTCTCACCTTATACCTATTTCTTTTTTGCGTTCATTTAATTCTTCAGGGATACTGTCTTTCCCAACTCTTAGGTCATTAACTCAAGAACCACTGATCATATGACCAACTCTTCACATAAATTCACCTCATATACTCCTCGTCCAAGCAATAGAAAAATCACTATAGCCGATAGATCAGCTACAACTGCAGCTGGTCAAGGAGATGTGCATTTGAATGAATCCCTTACTTTAAAAAATATTCTTCATATCCCAAAATTGTGCACCAATCTTATTTCCATCCATAAGTTAACTACTGATTCGAATTGCAATGTGCTTTTCTACCCATGTCACTGCGTATTTCAGGAAAGGAACACGAAGAGGATGATTGGGCGGGCGTGCTGAGGAAAGGAATGGTCTCTATCATCTTAATGAACCAAGTAGTGGACAAAATAGAATTCAAGGTTTGTCACCCGTTGCTTGTCTTTCTGATGTTTTAGACTCTACGAAAAATAAGATTTGGCTTCAACATCGTAGGCTAGGACATCCATCGTTTAATGTTTTGAAAATGATGTTTCCCTCTTTATTTAAAGGAATACCTGTTGAGCAATTTCATTGTGATGTTTGCAAATTGGCCAAACACAAACGTGTCTTTATTCCCATTACAAATAATAGATCTTTCACTCCTTTTGATCTTATTCATAGCGATATTTGGGGGCCATCCATTATTTTTAATGTTTCAAGGGCTAGATGGTTTGCATCCTTTATTGATGATTGCACTCAGGTTTCTTGGATCTTCCTTTTGAAAAATAAATCTGATGTGTCATATTTTTCCTATTTTTTATGACATGATCAAAACTCAGTTTAGGGTAGGGATTAAAAGATTTCGATCTGATAATGCAAAAAACTTTTTCGATCAGAACTTATCCTCTTTTTTTCAAAAACAAGGCATTATACATGAATCCACTTGTGTCTACACTCCACAACAAAATGGGGTGGCAGAACGGGAAAATGGTCATTTTGTTGCTGTCACAAGAGCTTTTTTGTTTCAAAATAATGTCCCAAAACACTTTTGGGGAGAAGCAGTGTTAACTGCAACTCACATCATAAATAGACTTTCAACAAAAGTTCTTGATTTTAAAAGTCCAATTTTTCACCACTTACCCAATATCTTTGACCCCTAGGATTTTTGGATGTATAGCTTTTGTTCATATGCATTCTTCAAATAGGAATAAACTTGATCCAAGAGCCAAAAAGTGTGTTTTCATTGGTTACTCATATACTCAAAAAGGTTACAAGTGTTATCATCCTCCTACTCGAAAGTTGTTTGTCACTGCTGATGTCACTTTTGTTGAACAAGAACCGTACTTTAGCAAACCTTATTCACCTGAAGAAAGTAATATGAGTAGTAATGAGGATAGAGATTTCTTTCTCTTTGAATTGCCAAATGCTAGTCCTAGGTTTGTCAGTCCAAATAGTCAATCCATAAGTATCTCTCCTGAGTCTACGACTAAGTTAGAACCATTGTCAACAGGGGGAGAGAAAACTCTAAATTCTATCCGTCCATTGCAGGTTTATTCAAGAAGGGAGAAACCATTACCTACAACTGAGAGCACCCCATCATCTGAATCTACTCCTACTACTGTGCCGGTGAGTCCTTTCTCCTTTGATGATTTGAATGTTCCTATTGCTCTTAGGAAAGGAACAAGAACATGCAGTAAACATCCCCTCAATTTGTACGTATCTTATTCATCTTTATCTCATCATCATAAAGCCTTTCTTACTAATCTCCATGCTATACCCATTCCAAAGACATTATCTAAGGCATTAGGGAATGAAAATTGGAAAAAGGCTATGCAGGTTGAGATGGATGCACTTGAGAAGAATAACACTTGGGATCTGGTTAGCCTACCCGATGGGAAAAAGCCAGTTGGATGTCGATAGGTGTTCACTGTGAAATATAATTCTGATGGCACCTTAGAACGATACAAGGCAAGGTTAGTGGCTAAAGGATACACTCAGACTTATGGGGTTGATTATTTGGAGACTTTTGCTCCTGTAGCTAAAATGAACATAATCTGAATTTTGTTGTCATTGGCTGCCCATTATTCTTGACCACTACAACAGTTTGATGTGAAGAATGTCTTTCTCCATGGTGATCTTCAAGAAGAGATCTATATGGAAATCCCTCCAGGCTTTGCCTCACCAACAGGAAAAGGCATGGTCTGCAAATTGAAGAAAGCATTGTATGGACTCAAACAGTCTCCACGAGCTTGGTTTGGCAGATTCTCAAAGGTCATGCTTACCTTAGGTTACAAGCAAAGCCAAGGTGACCATACCTTTTTTGTGAAATATTCTGTTTCGGGGGGAGTGTGTATATTGTTGATGTATGTGGATGACATTATAGTCACAGAAGACGACTTGCTAGAGATTGATACTTTGAAACAGCAATTAGTAAAGGAATTCGAGATCAAAAAACTTGGCAAACTAAAATATTTCCTAGGTATTGAGGTTGCTCGTTCTCAGAAAGGGATTTTCATCTCTCAACAAAAGCATGTGCTAGATCTTTTGAAGGATACAAGTATGCTAGGTTGCAAACCTGTAGAAACACCTATAGAACAGAATCATAGATTGGGAGAGTTTTCAGAGGATGTGACTATTGATAAAGGGTCTTACCAAAGGCTTGGGAGGCTTATATACTTATCTCACACTAGGCCTGATATTGCCTATGTTGTGGGTATTGTAAGCCAATTTATGCACAATCCAAAAGAAGTTCATCTCAGAGCTGTGAATAGGATCTTGCAGTACTTAAAGGGTTCTCCTGGAAAAGGGGTTGTGTTCAAAAAAGGAGAGTTTTTGACTCTTGAGTGCTATACAGACGCAGCATATGCGGGTTCTCCTGTTAATAGACGGTCTACTTCTGGGTATTGTACCTTCTTAGGAGGTAATCTTGTAACTTGGAGAAGCAAGAAACAGAATGTGGTTGCCAGGTCTAGCAGAGAAGCTGAGTTCAAGTCTATGGCACTTGGAATTTGTGAACTTCTATGGTTGAAGATAATATTGGATGATCTTAGAATTAAATGGGAAGGTCCAATGAAACTTTATTGTGATAACAAGTCAGCTATTAATATTGCTCACAATCTAGTACAACACGATCGTACAAAACATATTGAAGTTGACAGACATTTTATTAAAGAAAAACTTGACAATGGTTTAATTTGTACTCCCTTTGTTTCTACTAGTGACCAACTTGCTGATGTGCTCACTAAAGGCTTATCTGAGACAATGTTTCAACAATTTATCTGCAAGCTTGGAATGGATGATATCCATTTACCAACTTGAGGGGGGAGTGAGGGAAAATTAGGTTAGCTATGTAATTAGGTTTTCCTTTCTAGACTAGGTTTTTTTTGTATAAATAACAGTTGTAACAGCCTTGTAAATCAACTCAATATACAGATTTTTGAATTCTTCTTACACCTTGAGAAGGTGAGCGTTCAATTGATGAATTGATCCAAATAGTGTTTCCTAATATAAGTTCTCACACATGTGATGCAGGTTATATTGAAGGCAGAGCTTCAATAACTCCATTGAATGATGATGTTCACAAGTTAAATGAAAAATCTCTTGATGCTTTCCTGGATGAAGAAGCAACATACAACTCATCTAATGGCCCTAAATGACCTATAGATGTGTAAACAAGATTATCCACATCAACGACCAGACATTATATGTACTATGATCTATACTACTATAAGTTGAATTCTCCTCAACAATTAAGGTGACCGTGTGCACAAATCTACAAATGTATACATACGAACAAAGAGGACCATAAAAATACATCGACTGATTCATTAAATTTTTACCTTACATATACTAAAAATACTACAAGATCATAAGTACAATTATAAGTATGCATTTTAAAATTTGTGTAAAGTACTGTTATTATCTTTTAAATTAAATGACATAATTTTGAAATTATCTTTTTTTTTTTTTCCTATTCGAGCACAATCCACCCAGCCCATTTGAACCCATACGCTTACATATGAAAGTACACGTCTCGTTCTTATAAGTGACAACTTGAATCAATATGAAGACTAGTAGGCCCACACTATCCCGTAAGATATCTTAGTAACATATTCAAATAAACTAGAAAAAATATCACGACATTCCAAAGAGACAAGCAGAAAATGATCCTAAAGAACATGAGCATTCCCTCTCAAAAGTACACATCAAGCCGAAACTTGGGGATAGGAAACAATACATCACTACTTTAGAGACAGGAGAGCAACAAAAATTTGCAAAAAAATTATCATAAACAAGAACTGCCCTGCACTCTACGACCCGCAACATCCTCACAACCCTACTCAACAACAAACTAAAAACATCTGCTAGAAATTCAAACAACACGCTTCATGCTAAAATTCATCCTTCAATAAAAGGAAGCAAGCACTTAAAGTCCCAAATAAAAAAGGAAAAGAAACAGAGCCAAGAAATTGTATAGCTGCCTCTTTCTACTCTCCATTGCCAACTCCCAGAAAGTCTATGAATTGATAATTTTTGACACTTACTCCTTGCTGGGGCCAATCCTCTGGACAAAGTTCTGAGATCGCAGGAGAAGCATCGGATATCAGAGAGTTTCCATGGCTAGTTCCCAGATTGGCATACATATTTCCAAGATAAATTCTTCCAAAAGAATGATCACCATTCCTGCTTCGATAAGAAAAGGGTGCCGCAGACCAAGTTTCATCCCTTCCATAAATTGAAGAGGAAGCGCTACTGGTTAAGGGCATATTGGTCTTTTCACGAATCAAAGTCAAGCAACCAGCACAACCAATACACCTACTTCCTCCCATGAGAACATCAGAACCAGACAAAACAGCAGGTCCCATGTTGAGACAACCTCGGCCATCAATACCGGAAGATGGGATTGAGTGCTTCATGCGTCTGCTCATCATTGCATGGAACTGATTCTTTACTTGATTATCAGTTCGACCAGGGAAATAACTCACAATGGCGGACCACTTGTTCCCAAAGTCTCGATGAAGTTGAAGAAGTTTTTCCTGTTCTTCTTCACTAAATGGAGTCTTGTCAACCTTGGGGTTCAAATGGTTCACCCATCTTAATCTGCAACTCATCCCTGTAAAATATATCCAACAACTTCCATTACTTAGTAATTCAGAATTGGACATGATATAAATAGAATACAACACTATATTCTGTAAATGTATGGACCGAAAATAGATACCAGTTCTTCCTTCAATATGGTTTGCTATATATTTCCAATTTCCTGGACCATGTCTTTTGACGAGTTTTCTTAGAAGCTCATCTTCTTCCTCTGTCCAATGGTACTTCCATGTAAGCCTCTTGCTGCTCTTTGCTCCAGTACCTGCTCTAGAAGCCTCCATCAATGGAGAATTAAGGCTCCACGGTCGAGGGTAACTAAGCTTTCTATGGCTTCTCCATTGAGAAACTGACATCAAAGCATGCATAAGATAGAGAAATATATATATGCACAGCTGGATGCATAGCTGGAGGAGTTATTAACCCATGCCAGATTTTGTCAATTTTTGGTGAGATAACTGAAATCCCGCACCTAAAATTCAATGAATTCAGAGCACTGTAATGGAAAAATTAATACTCTTAACGTCTTCAATAAGTCTCTTCCACGCGTCAATACATAATTAAGTAGTGATAGACTAAAGTTATCGCTATACATGTAGATGGAATCTTTGCCAAATCAGTTCCACGAACTAAATTTCTACAAAATAATGCAATAATGAATTAAGAAGCTCAATAATATTTCCATGCCCCCCCCCCCCCCCCCCAACACACACCCTCTCTCTATCATAATAGGAAGTTGAATACTGTGAATGGTCGGACGATGTTTAAGCATTCACTCCTTTTAATTCCTCCCAACAGCATTAAGAAAGCAAAATAAAAGGAGGAAAAATAGCATTCAATGCGTTTGAATGGTAGGATAATAATACAACTCTGTGACACCTCGATAATAGTAGTCAAGTGCCTAAAGGTGAATGTAAAGTTTTAAATACCTTTGAATTTTTGTTACCATTATTGACAAGAATGTGACGTAGAAGACCAAAGCAATATATTTGTGGATAGGAAGCGCAGTTTTAGGAACTCTCCTAGTTTCAAGTGGCTTGTTGCCCGGGCATTATATGCAGCTTGTCATACAAAGTAGCCCAGCCTCTGGAGCAAGATCTTGTTACCAGGCCATCATAAATTCCCAGCTGAAGTAGGAATGCCAATGCGAAAATCTACATTAAAAAGATAGTTATCCATACACGCTATTAACTGAATAAAATTCTTTATATTATTTTTGATTAAGTGTTTTTCATTGTTACTAAGGACTTCTAATTACCATGGGAGAATAGCAAGTTTTTCCGGTACATAAATGATATATTGGTCATAGTTGTTAAGATATGTCTGCCCTTTTGTAGTACAAGTGCCAATTATATTATGGAACAGTTTGGCTACTTTTTCATCAAAGAGACAGAAAAATGAAAATATGTGGTACTGCAGCTCTTTTCTGGAGCCGCAAAGTAGCTAAATCAAACAGTCTTTCTCAGTCTCTCAAGAAAAAATTTGACAAACTGAAAAATTAAAGTCGACTAAATTTGTTCTTACTACTAAACAATTCTCAGAAATAATTAAGCCACCCTTCTCAAAGATACAGTCAAAGAATTACATGAAATGTCTTTAATTTGCTAGATGGTCCTGGAAGTTGATGAATCATTATTCAGCAGCCAACCTCTCACTTGGCTGAACAAAAGAGACTAACAAAACTCAATAACAAATATTGACATAAAATAGCAAAAGCCAATAAAGTAAAAGAAGCAAATGGAATTGAAAGCTTAGCCGTCTTTTCTGGTACCTTGGAAATCCAACATAGACCTCTGGTCAGTCTGACCTCATGTAGCTCGCTTAGCTAGTTGGAGGCTGAGGAACAGGTACCGGAGAGAAGTTATTCGGGTTTAAAAGGCTTTAATTTCTCCAAATTATCACATATTTTTCCAGACTAATTGCCCGCTATGTTCATTAGGCCATTTCATAATTATACAGCTAAGGGCATTAGCAAATAGTCTTTCAAGGAAACCAATATCTTCAGCCATCTAAAAGTGCAGGAAAAAGCAGCATATGAATTTTTTTGTTCAACGCAAATGATCCTCAACTTATAGCTTCTCACATTGACTTGAAACAAACATATGCAAATTAAGCAGTCCCACAAGCAAGAGCTCTGGTTTCGAAAATGAAGCCTTCAATGCAAAACATATAGCATCAACAACTAAAACAAATATACAGATAATAATAACCATATAACATCCTAAGGAAGAAAACGAAAAAAGGCATTACCTGTCCTTATGAAATTAAATATTATACCAACCAGTGGGAAACTCGGACAAAACTACAAATATCTCCA
>CM047877.1:9975080-9995378 GCA_026212405.1 Petrea volubilis
ACAAATATCTCCATCGTAGAAGCCAAAAATAACTTGAGAAGTAATCTTTGGGCAATGGAGGGCAATTAATAAAGTATATCAATGCTAAATAAAGTTTCAAAGACATCGAGGACTTGCACATACATTGCTCGATCATATTCCTAGGAGGAAGCAGATAACACCCAACATATACTATTGGGAACTTATAGGAGTCAAATAAACTGTAAATGACTCACCATACAAGCCATCTCCTCTAACTGATGAGTTTGAAAAAGAGCTGCTCTCAGAAACTGAGCAACTTGGTAATGTCATGCTGATTGTGTAGAACTGATCCAACAGCTATCTTCTGGAAGATTTCAAGTAGACTCCATAGTCCAATGAATTTCTTGCTATTTCTGTAGCTTCACATATCAAGCAGATTCCTATAATATGCTTCTCCAGCTCCACGGAGCAAGTAGGCCAGGATTGAAACTTTAATGCATTTTTCACTTTTATTTATTTATATGTTGCCTTGTCTTTTAGATCAATAGTTATTCTGCAGCACTCATCTTAGTATAACTTAAAATGAGAGAGAATAGATTAATACCAATTCCTTTTGATGTTGCTGTGTTTGCTAACAAGTTAAATTGAGTTAATCAACAAAGATCTTACAAATTCGTTAAAATGCCCATAGCCCACTGAAATGAATTTTAATCCAATTGTAAAAGCACAAAGTAAAATGCAGAGAAAAGATAATGAGTCTCCACCAGCTCTGCTCCGAACCATTTTGCAAGACATGAAGTATATAACTTGATATACTGAGGATTCTCCCTTTTTTTCTGGCAATTCTCAGGTACTGTAAAGCAGAGTCTCAGTCTTATGAGTAAATATCCAATTACCTTTTCTCTATCTACTTTTACCATGGATAAAACTTTGAACTTGTTTTCATAATAGTAACCAGATGAAGATTTCTGATTATTGATTTATTGAAACAAGAAAAGAGTAGAATACTAGAAAATAATTAATTAGCATCTTTTAATCCAAGAAAAACAACTCTATCTTCAACCTGGCCTTTGTCAGCACACCTTCACACACAGACCTCCGGGTTATTATACATTTTAAGACAAAATTGAATGATGCTTCACAGAGTATTTTCTAACTTCCAAGCTGTTCAATCTTTTGTCAGCCTGTACTCCAGAAGCCCTAAAAGGTGAGGTCTTAGTCGGTAGCCAAGAGTATCATATTTGTAGTAACCCAATGGACTCGAGTTCCAGCAATAAATAAAGGCATGCTTTGTTCTATCCTAATAACATGGAATTAAAAATAAAAATAAATTCATAACAACTTGTAAATTTAGAACTTTCAATCAACATATATATTGCGGTAACCTCCAGAACCAATAATGATACTTAAAATATAAATATTCACCGAGAAAATCAATTTGATTGCAAGAACCATTGTTGTTAAGAACAGTTTGGCCCCATCATGAATGTCACTTCCTCATTAGAGTTTTATGACTGTTCATCAAATACAATTCACGAAGGAAACCCCAGATTTAATAACCTTATATCCAATCGAGTCACCACAAAGACATTGTTATCAACGGGCAAAAGCATTTCATAACACAATGGTTAAAATGAGAGAAACAACAATAGAGGAACTTTTTCATAATTAAAATCCAGCAACTAAGCATAACATCCAAACACTCTAAAAGAAGTACATACTCTGTTCATGTAGACAATAAACAGATACAAGAATAGATCTAGATCCACCCCGTTAGGCCATATTTGTCAGCCAAATTGTATATTACCAAGTCCTCCCAAATCTGGCCAAACAGTTTCTCTCCCCCAATGGCAAAGGTAAGAGCCCATGAAGATAGAATAGCAGCGAACAGGAGGAAACCAATTGCTGATCCAACTAGATCTGTAGAAAGCAGTCATCACCAGAATATTTAAATATAATGGATTGCCAACTAGGATTTTAAAAATTAAATGGCTAAAATAACTAACATTAAGGGAACATAGATTTAACAAAGAAATTAGAGAAAAAGTCAAGAGGCTCAAAGCTAGCAGTTATATGAAGGACAAATTTCAGTGGCTGTGACCATATGTGAAAAGAGAAAGTTCATCCGGGCTGACTCTTGCCAGATCTATGAAATTAAGAGTACATTGATTTTAACAGCGGCCAACTTCAAGGCAGGTGACCAATCACAAGATAAATTGAAGTCATTAGCTGTCTGAATTTGCATAAGATTTTTTGACACGTATCACCAATGCCCCAAATGACTGCTCTCCGAAGAAAAAACATGTAGTCCAAAATTTTTGAAAGTCAAGTAGATTTTATTACTTCTTTCTCTTGAGGGGGGTGGGTGTTGGGAGGAGGGTGTTAAAGGATTTGCATCATAGCAGTGGAGCTCTGCTTCAGACAAAGGAGTTGGTAAGAACTTTCTTCTAAGACAAATATCTTCTCCATAACTGGAAAGGAGAGGTGGGGTGGGCGAAGGCATGTACGAATATCGTTCTTCTTCTTCTTGCATATATCAAATCAATCACACAGTCTCCTTAACAAGAAGCAGCTCTTGAGCTGCTAATGAAGCATCTATTCTCAGATCAAGAATTAGTTTGATTACAAAAATTATCAGGCTCCAAATATTTATAGGGTGGTTGATGAAGCCAGCCTTAAGAACAGCGGAATACCTATAGGTAGAAAAGTAATCAATGATCATGAATGCTTGTAAGGCAAGAACTTGTCTCAGCACTGAGAAATCATCTATGTAAATTATCTAGCGATTGGGCTGATTGGGGTTTTCTTTTGAATAAGATTCATACTGAAAAACTACTCCCAATAGGTAAAGCTGTAAAGGAGACAATAAGGTTTTGAATTAAAGATCCCAATGCATTACTTGCAACCGTGATTCATTTCTGACTGCAAATTTTCCAAGAGTACTAAAGTGCAGCTTCTCATTCAAAACTTGAGTTTTTTTTTTTCCTACGAAGAAGATGCACTCAAAGAACAATTTACATTAATCTAATGCTCTTCACATCCCAAAGTTAATAACAACTTATAACAATAACCAGTTTTTGCTATGACTTGATTCAAATGTTATACATGGACATGACAATGTGTGCTTCATTCGCATGTACTATCCAAGATCTAAATGGTTGACTAGAAATAGGTGGACATCATCTGTAAAATGACAACGTCCTTTAACAAAATTCTAGAGTAAATTCATCTTCAAACAATATAATACTCCACAAAGCAGTAAAATTATAAAAAAAATTGTGAAAACAAAAACGTTTGCTCAAAAACATCAACCATCAATGTAAAACAAGAGACATACAGCGGCGAAGGTCAGGGTGTGAATGATGAGCATGCGGGTGGCGAAGGACGGGCCAGAAATAGAAGCAATTTACGGCCCAGAGGAAAGGCAGGCACAGAAATCCCAATTTGAAGAATCTGCGGGCATATTCTAGTGAGTCATCGTGGGAGAGCCCGAGCGGTCCATCTATGGTGGGCCAGTCGGCCCGCCCCAACCTTCTTCTTGAAGACGCACTGTCGCCGGTGGTTGCGGTGTTCGGGAGAATGCCCACTGCGGCGGTCGCAGCCGCCGCAGCGGTGGGATTAGGGTGGCGATCGGAGGGAGGGTTTCTAGAGTTATCCATTTTGGGTAGAAAAAATTTGGGAAAGCTACAAAATTGCTCAATGCGCGCTACATGCTTGTATTTTGATGCTTTAAATACACTGACAATGCCGCATATTTGAAGTGTGTACAAAATATAAAAATATATATTTAATTTAGTAATTAATTTTTTTTAGAATAAAAATATAAATATATTATTAAATTTCTTTTATAAGAATATTTTTTAAAAAATTAATTGAAATAATTTATTAAATTATAATAATTTAAAAATAAAATAATTATATAAAATAAAATTACATGATAAAAAATAAGCATAAAAAGAGAAAAAAAACAAGTAATTGTATTAGAAAAAGTGGTTTATGGGTTGAGAATATGAATTTTTTAAATTGGATGTAATATTATAATATTGATATTTTTATTCACTTATATATTGCATGTATTTACTAATTAAAAGAGTAAAATTGACACATCAAATTTTGGAATTCGAATTGAATCGATTTCATGTGAATTTTCAATATTAGCCTCAATTTTACATATTTCTATTTATTCCACATAAAATTAAAGGACATATTTGGTAAAATCACATAAATAACTGTCATTTGTAAGACAAAAATGGATTTTTTTTAATAATAGTATAGATATTTACACAAGTCATTCTTTGAAAGTATTTGATAGGGAATTATGTCCATAAGCTTCTAAATGCCTTAAAGGAGTGAGTCTCACAGGTATGGGATTTTGTAAGCTCATTTGATATGGAATTATTAGAATTTTAGAGATAATGTATTAATATAGTCTTGTTTAATTAGTTTTGGTGGCATTTCTTATAATAGGGGATTTTACCAACTTACCCTTATAAAACAGTGTTCAATTTTGATATTTGTCGAATGTCGATCAAGAAACCTGTTGTGTACGAGATCGTTTCTGGCTTACGGAGTGCAAATAAATTGAACTGCGGCCATTGTTGGCAAAGAGAGCAGAAAAACAAAGTAAGTATCGATAATCGAAAAAATTGACCCATGGCTTGGAAGATTTCATATAATTTGCAAGAATATGTATTGCAATTATAATTAAACTTATGTTTTCAAATAGAAGTTTTCAGAAAAAAAAAAAAAAAAATTAGCCCAATCGTTCGCAAAAGGGATTTATTCCAAAGTTTAAAAGTAAATATGCGTCATGTACAGAATAATTTTATCGTATTTAGGTTTCGTTAAATAAATTTGTGGAATTGATCATGGATGCTAATCTCTTTGTACCTTCATCTTCTTAAGTCGTTAGCTTGGTAGCTGTGGTTTCACTTAGAAAAAGAGAACAAGAGGGAGAAAAAAGATGTTGCTAGGGCTGCACAAATTTGAGGGGATGTAATTTAAAAGGCAGAAAGCTTTAAAGTGCGAAAAAGAAGTAATTTCACATCAACTTTTGGGGAGCATTTCAGTAAATTCGCAGACCAATTCTGTAATGCCAAACTGAAATCTACAATAAGCACCCCTTGTGAGAATTACTTAATATCTCACTTTGCGTATTTTAACTCCGACTTGGATTACGAGTCGTGTCGGCTCATAAGACAATCCAATCCCAACCAAACGAGCATTAAAGGAATTACACCATAATCCATAAAATTCTACAATCAAACACGTCCTTTATCTAAAAAAGCATTTATATAATTTTTTTAATGTCTTTTTCTTTTTTCTTTTTTGAAATTGCAGCATCAATGTTTGCAAAATTCGATTGAAAGTATGGAGTATATTCATAAATTTTTGATGGAAAAAATCAATTGGACAAACAAATTTAGTATAAATATATACGGATCCATGAGTGCATAATTGATTAAATTGATTGTAAATGCCCCTTAGTTGATCAAAATGACTACAATCTTAAATGGGTTTTTGGCACGCCATCTACCTGCATTATGTTTAATTGTCAAGAAAAACCCTGTTAAATTTTAATTATCAAATAAACCTTGTGATGATTTAAATTAGCCAAATATGGGAAGTCGATGTCACACAAATTTTTTGCAATGAAATTTGTTTTTTAGCCCTTTATAATGACAATTTTGCCCCTTTTAATGGTTGATTTATTTCTCACCTTTCGCCATCTACACTCACACTAAATTACTTTGTTTTACAGGTTCTCTCCTTCTACCTCTATGAAGAAATGCCCTCCTCTTTGAATTCTTGGAGGAATAGAAAGAGCTTGAATCAAGAACTTGAAATTTGTTATGGTCCCACTCCAAATTGCACCTATAAATGGCAAGTTTTCATTTAGGTTGTAGAATCAAACAAACCCTCGAAAGGCATGTTGTACTATTGTTCGAAGCACAAATGCGACTTTTTTTGTTGGGTGAAACCATTGCAAGCGAATTGGCTTCCATTGGGTGAGATAGTTTATCATTCCCATATGGAAGAGGATGTTGGATATTTCGACAATAATGAAGTGGTTTCAAGGGGCTCTGCAAACATTCTTCAACCAACTCAAAGTTTGCCAAGCCAAGATATTGTGCAAGAATTGTGGGTGCTTTGAGCAGCTTTGTTTGTGGTGGTGTTTGTATTGTTGTTGAAAAATTAATCTAATGTTAGTGGTTTCATGAGGTTTTTATGGTGTAACATAATGTATTTTGTTACTTTTTAGTTTTTTTTAACTCTCAGATGGGATATTCTACAATTAAGAGAGCGTATCTCCTAGCGCTTACTTTGGCAGCCTTGCACAAGCCGAGACCGGCTAGCAGGAATTTTGAGTGAAGTTTTTGGTGGAAGGCTATAGTGGCAAGCAAACTGAAATTTTTCACATGGAGACTCCGTCATAACGGTATTTTCATAGCATCAAATTTGAATAGAAGAGGTCTTTACCACAAGGATGGATCAATCTGATAATTTCTGACCCAAAACAACAACCCAATACAAAAATAGAGGGTTAGGGTTGAGAGTTCATGGGTTGGGTTGAAAATAGGTCGAACCCGAAAGCAACCTGAAAAATATGGGTTGGGTTGGGTTGACTCGTGGGTCACCCAAACAACCCGAATCCTTTCATGGGTTAACCGACAATTCGACCCAACCCGACCCAAATCATTTTATTTTTAATCGTTTTTTCTCCTTTCCCCCTCATTTAGAGAAAAATATATTATATATAAATTATAAATCATAACATTTTGATGGGTTATAATTAATCATTAATAATATAATATAGGAAAATTTATGAAAAAGAGAATAGGGAATTTTTTTAATTATTAAACACATAAAAAGTTTTAGATATTTAAAGATAATATTGTTAAATCTTTTAAATGAGTAAAAAGTCAATTTGAATGAAAAACTATAATTATGTTAGTTATCTTCTTCTTCCCTCCAAAAAAGTATATCTTCTTTCTTTAATTGTTTATTTGCATTCATAGAAGTTTTATATTGATTTATTTTAATATTGAATGAAATTTTTTTATCAAACATTTTTATAGTGTATTATAAATAAAATTTAAATAAACTAGACTAGGAAATGAACTCATTAATTTCTAATGTAAATTCCAAACATGTATTTTGTATATACCCGACCATCACTATAAGAATGTATACCTTTTAGTAACAAACCAATTACAAATTTAGTTTTCTTTTCTAGATTTCATTTATAACATATTTGTTATATATGCCTTGTTACTAATTGTTTATTTAGTTCTATTTATATTGAATTCTTTCTTTAATCATCACATAATGTGATGATACTCTAAAACTGTGACAAAATGTAAAAATCTCTTTGTGGCAAAATTTTTGGTAGACTTAGTGAAGGAGTGCTTTTTTATAGTGCATAAAAATAAATGTATATATAGTATAGTTAGCCACATGAAAAATTAGGGGGGGAAAATCAATTGTTAACTAATAAATTATAATTGCTTTAATTTTTCCATTAGAAAAAATAGAATTTTTATTTAAAACCAGTCAACCCATGTTGACACGAACCCATCCAAGTTGGGTTAGTGTTAAGGTCTCATGGATTTGATAGGTCATGGGTTGGGTTAAGACTGTGAGAGTTTGTTATACCCCTACCTCAACCCAACCTGAACCCAACCGACCCGCCCGAATTGTCACCCCTAGATGAATGTGTCAGATGTGAGAGTGAAATTGAGGACTCAAGGCATGTTTTCCTGGAGTGTCATTTTGCAAAAGTGGCCTGGGCTCTTTCCAATCCAACTTACAATAGAGGGTGATTTCAAACTGGAATGCTGGGCTAAAGGACTGGGTTACATTTGTTCATGATAATCTTGACAGTAGGGATTGTGATATGTTTATAACAATGGTGTGGTCTCTATAGTTTGCTCAGAACAAGCGATTTATGGAAAACATGTCAATCCCGCTATACGAAGTGATCGAGATCACAATATGCACGTCCCTAGCTTTTGTGGAAGCAAATCAGTCGATGGCACATAATAGAATAGAGGAGCGAGTGCATAACAATAGTTAGACTCATCCTCCATACGGCACGGTCAAAATAAATTTCAACGGTGCCATGTTTTGGGAGGTCCTTGTCACGACCCGGAAAAATACCCTTCATATTTTATTAAAAATAAATAATATTTTTCACATAAGATTTGTACAAAATACAAAAGTTACAATTTTCAAAAGAATATGAAAGCAACTTTATTGTATAATAGGCCTCCAAACGCTTCCGCTGCGCCACTCTGATACGCTATCTCATTTCTGTCTAAAAATAGTCATGTAAAGAATAATCAACGCAACGGTTGAGTAGAAATATCATTCAACCCCATAAGGTGAGTGTGTGCTATAATAGGTGCACGTAGATATATAATTTCACATAATACTACAATGGAAATAAAAGCATAAAATATTTAAGACTTATAAGATACTTAAATTCCTATTCTACTCATGAAGTTAAACAATACTCCTACCTTTCAAAAGGGTACCTTCTTCTCTAGAAGTATAAAGTGTAGAGTGTATATATATAGATATATAGAAAGGTTAATATGTCTATATATGTGGTTAGAAAGAGGGGTAATTGTATATATATGTATATAGGAAGGTATGCTAATTATATAGTGTGATATATATATTGAAAGTGTAAGATTTTGGGGGTGTATGGGTTATAGGCGGGATTTGTGTTGTGTGTGTGAAAAAATGTGAGCAACCCTTCCCCTATTTATAGTATTGTGATCAAGACATAAAATTATTATATAATAAGGTCTTTTTCCATAATTAATGTGTAATCTAACTAGGATATTTTCATTAAATGCAATCATCTTATTCACTAACCTAATGGTGTTGAGGTGTTGGCCTAAAATGATGATTCAAACTCTAAGTTCATAAGAATGCTCCAAGTATAAGATTTTGCTAGATTCACCTAATAAATGTAGGGAGATTAAGATAAGATATATCCAAAGTTAATCTTATCATAATCTTATCAAATCCTATCCAAATCTTATCAAATCTTATCCAAAGCTTATAATAATCTTATCTAATCTTATCATAATCATGTCTAATCTTATAAAATCTGATATCATATCTTTATTTAATTAAAAATTCAAATTTGTATTTATTTATTTTGTAAAAATCAAAAATTAGGGTTTTAGGGTATAAAATCCGAAAATTCATAATTAATTTAGAAAAATTTCAAAATTATGAAATTTAATCTTTATAAATCTGAAATTATATATATACTTCCCAAAAATGAAAAGTGTTTTAGTTATATTTTCGAAAATTGCAATTTAGGACATAGAAAATTCAAAAATTGTGTTCGAATGTCAAACTCGTCTAAAATTTGGAAAATCATGTAATTTATTCAAAATTGCATCTTATCCATGCATAAAAGTCTAGAATACTTACTTATATTATTTTTGAAAAGTCATAATATTTAACAGATGAATTTTCCCTGAGTGGTAATCGAAATACGAAAATTAACACTTTACCGTTCAAATTGTAAGTTAGTTTCAAAAGGAGACTAAAATTTGAAAACAACAAGTAATAATAACATTTCCAAGAAGCAAAAGATTTTAAATCAATTATTTAAATATTAAGGATTGCCGGGGTCGTCACAGTCCTTGTGCTCGGTCTCGAAGTCATCGCACGTGATCATAATGGAACATGCGTGGCTTGGTCTTCAAGACAGGTTGAAGTTTCGGGGGATGCAGAACTAGCAAAGGCTCGCGCAGCACTTGAAGAAATCTGTTTGGCCTGCCTCCACCGTTGGCAATCTGTAATACTTGAAGGGGATACATTGATAATCATTCAGGCACTACAGAGAACAGAAAAGGGGGATATATCCCCTGTTGGGAACATAATTGAAGATATCAAGAAGTTGATCATATGCATATCTAGGATAAAAGTGGGCATGTGTCTGAATAAATGGCAACATGTGTGCTCATCTTTTAGCTCGTTGGGCACAATCCAATATTAGTCCCACAGATGATTTACCAGATGATATTAGAGTTGTAATACAGGCTGAGGCCTAACTATCTTTTCTCAATGAAATTAGTTCTGGTTTTCAAAAAAAACAATATATAGTTTAAGTTTTTTTTTTATTGAGTACCTTTCTGATAATATTTTTTGTTAAATTTTGGTGGATGTATCTTGAAAACTATAGGAATATTATCATTTTTCAAGTATTGAATTTAAATGTGGCTTTGGATTTTTGCGGTCTTACAGATTTACAGGTTGTTATGTTTATTTAAAATTGGCCTAAATAGCCCTATGAAAAAATAATTAGCACACCGGGCCCTATTAAAGAAAAAATATAGCAAAATTAACCGCCCTGTTTTAAGACGATAAGTGATAATAATCTTGTCCAATAAAGAATTGATAGAACAATGGCAACAACAAAAAAATAATGCCACAGCCTGACTTGTTCTAAATTAAAATATGGACAACACATCATAGATTTCAACTACTTGCATTTCTAATCAAAACCTTACCCAACAACCATTCCACAAGAAAGCAAAGCTATCGATTATACAACCTAAAACATACATCCATTTTACAAGCAAAATACAATATGTGATTTATTGTATGCTTACAAAACATCCAGTCCACTTTTCATCAAAAATAGACACCAAAAACAAGCATGAATTCCACGTTTCTTCTATCACGCATCTATAGATTTTTTTCTTCCTTAGGGCCTCCAAGCCCTTTTCATCTTCGCCTTTTCTTGTATGTTCTTAATCACTTCTTCAATTCCAGCTTTTCAGGCCCTTGTTTTTCTTGGTGCTATGGGCCTTTTCATACCTCGATTTAGGGCTGCAAGTGGTGGATCTGGTTGTGCCGAACTTATTATAGGTGTACTTAAAGGTGTTGTTACAGGTACTCTTCCAACTTTACTTTGAAAATGTGAAATGTTAGACTTAAGTAACTACTGCAGGTAATGTTCAATAAATATTGTAGTTTCTTAGTTACAAACTTGTCCATCTTGTGATGTTGTAGAGTTGCTTGCAAAAGCTGCTGCAATTTGTTGAGAGGCTTAGTTCCTAGAATCATCATTTGTAGTTCCCTTGTAAGTATGGTAATAGAGATATTGTCAGAAATTGTGTATGAAAGATATTGTTAAAAAAATTAACTTTAAATTTTAGATACCTTATGAAATTTTGATTTTGGATGAGTTAAACTTTAAACTTATGCAAGCTCCCTTGTTGTAACCTGTCTCCAACCAATTTACTACAAGTATGTGTTAAACCCCTCATCATAATCAGATTCTTCATAGTCCAAATCATTTGAGTCATTTCCATCTTCTATCTCTGGTGAAGGTGTTAGCTTGGCACTAGTCTTCCTCGTCTTGCTTTTGTCTTCAACTTTCTTTTTGCCTCTATGTTCAACTTTCTTTTTGCATTTTGGTTCAACTTTCTTTTTGTCTGTGTTCTTTTTACACAAATCTGGCTCTTGTGTAACCACTTCATCATGGATGTACTACCTAAGCCAAAATCTGCACCAAACTTAGGATTAGGTTCTACATTAGGTTCTGGATCAATATGATCATCCTGTGTGTTACCAATGTAGTCATCTTGGATAACGGGCTTGTCTTGTGTGATCACTGAATCATCTTGTCTCATCTCAGGTTGATTTTCACTTCTATCAATTGCTTGGAGAGTCTAACACATTTCATTGTCACTGAAATTGATCTACTCAAGTAATTCATGTCATTACTTGCATCCTCATTACAACCAGGCTTTAGAGTTTCTCCATCAGGAGTAATAATTTGAAAAGGGGTTATCCAAGTCGATTGCATACATTGTAATCTTTGAATAGTTTGATTGTATATTTTGGATGTCAGGAATGGCCCTCTCACTGTAAATATGCCTCAATCCCTCTTCAAGAGTTTTACCAAGACATAGAGAGTAGAATTCCACATTGATTTTCTTACGGCCTCTATCTTTGTAAAAATCATACAAATCATCCATCAAATATTGACACTTACTTCCTGAACTTCAAAAATCCACCACAATGAAGAATGCTTAAACTTTTTGGGTTAGGGTTTGTTTTTAGTACAGAGAGAATAAAGAGAAAATCAGTGAGACGTAATGGGGGAAATGAAAATTGGGGGGTTTCGATATATAAATGTATGAGCAATTTTGGAAGTTCACCTTTTTAATAGTCAATTTTAGTCAAGGGGTTGTGGGCAAATTTTTATTTTCAGAAGTTTTTTTGTTGTTAATTAAAATTACATAGGTTCTTTTTTTTTGTTACTATTTTTGGATAACACATGGCGTGTTTGCAATAAACTACTAACATGCTCAATCAAAGCAGTTTTGATGTGCAGAATTGGAATGAATACATGTTGTATAATTTTAGAAACTTAGAGAATAATGTCTTGTGTGTGCAGAATTAGAATGATAACATAACGTATAATATGAGAAACTTACATTAGTAATGTTTGTCCGATATTTGCAATATCAGAATGAGTACATGCCGTATAATCTTAAAAACTTGCAGAGTAACGTCTGACGTTTGCAAAATTAGAATGACCACATAACGTATAATTTTAGAAACTTGCAGAATAATGTCCAATTTTGCGGAATATAATCTTAGAAACTTGCAGAATAATGTCAATGCTTACAAAAATGCAATGAATACATGGCATATAATCTTAAAAACTTTCAAAATTGGGATGCTTATATGAAGTTTGCCTTCCGAAACTTGTAGAATTGAAATTATTATACTTAATTTCATCAATAGAAATAGAGATTTTGCTCAATTTGATCAATTGAATTGGGAGTGTGCCCAATTTCATCAATTGACTTGAAAATTATGCCCAAATTGATCAATTGAGTTGTGATGATGGTTAATTTAATCACTTAGCTTGGAGATCATGCCAATTTGATCAATTAAGTTGAAAATTATGCATAATTTCATCAATTGAGTTGGGGATTATACTCAATTTGATCAATTGCGTTGTGGATTATATCCAATTTGATCAATTAAATTGAAGATTCTAGTCAATGTCATCAATTAACTTGAGGATTATGCTTAATTTCACCAACTAAGTTGGGAATTATACATAATTTCATCAATTGATTTGGGGATTATACTCAATTTCATCAATTAACTTGAGGATTATGCTCAATTTCACCCATTAAGTTGGCAATTATGCATAATTTCAACAATTGACTTGGGGATTATACTCAATTTGATCAATTGATTTGTGGATTATATCCAATTTGATCAAATAAGTTGTAGATTATAGTCAATTTCATCAATTAACTTGAGGATTATGCTCAATTTCACCAATTAAGTTGGGAATTATGCATAATTTCATCAATTGACTTGTGAATTATACTCAATTTGATCAACTGGGTTGTGGATTATATCGAATTTGATCAAATAAGTTGTAGATTATAGTCAATTTTATTAATTAACTTGAAGACTATGCTCAATTTCACCAACTAAGTTGGGCATTATGTCCAATTTGATCAATTGACTTGGGAATAATGGACAAATTAGCCAATTCACTTGGGGATTATGACCAATTTGATTAATTGACTTCGAGATTTTGACCAATTTAATCAATTGACTTGGCAAGTATGCCCAATTTCATCAATTGAATTAGGGATTATGGTCAATTTTATCAAGTTTGCCATTATGTTTAATTTGAACAATTAACTTGGAAATTATGACCAGTTTTATCAATTAACTTAAGGAGTATTCACAATTTCATCAATTGAGTTTGGAATTATGGTCAATTTGATCAAATGACTTGGGAATTATGCATAATTTCATCAATTAACTTGGGGATTATGCTCAATTTCCTTAATTAAGTTGGTTTTATTGTATATTTTATCAATTGAGTTAGAGATTATTCCCGATTTTATCAATTAACTTGGTTATAATGACCAATTTGATCGATTGAGTTAGGATTATGGTCGATTTCAAAAATTGAGTTGAGGATTCTATTCAATTAAGTTGGGGATTATGCTCAATGGAGTTGGGATTATAGTCCATTTTATCAATTAAGTTGGGGATTATAGTTAATTTGATCATTTAACTTGGCGATTATGAAAAAAAATTGATCAATTGAGTTGGGGATTATGGTCATTTTGATCAATTAACTTGGAGATTATGGTCAATTTCATTAATTGAGTTGGAAATTATGGTCAATTTCACCATTTGAGTTTGGAATTCTGCTCAATTCTGCAAAACTGATGTGTTCTGCAACGTTTAGATTTTGTTCTTCACATGCCCATCCCAAATTTGTAAAATCCATGTGTTTTGCAAGTTTTAGATTATATATTTCAATACGCTCGTTCCAATTTCATCAATTTAGTAGGAGAATATGCCCAATTTTATCAATTGAATTGGGGACTATGCTCAATTCTATAAAATTGATTTGTGTTTTGCAAAGGTCGGACTATGTTCTTTATATGCTCATCCCAAGTTTACAAAATTGATATGCTAATCAATTGGGATATTTGTTCTTAATTTGAGGCATGAGTATATAAAAAACTGTCAATGGTTGATTTCTTAAATATAACTCTTTGTAAAAAAAAATTGTTTTCTTAACACCATTTATTTTATTGAAAAATAGACATCCATAGATTTCTAGTCATATAAGGCTCATAATGTAACAACCCAGTAAATTCATTCTCTAAATTAGGCATTATGAATTATGTGATAATTATTATGCAAACTTATGGGATTAAATGTGTATTTGCTCTACATACATTTTAGCAATGTGATTATTTCTTTGCTCCATAATTATTAATATATCACTATTATTCTTACTCTCATTATTATTATTATGATTATTATTATTATTATTATTTAAAATCGAGTATATTTATAATAATATCATTTATTTTCAAGATTTATATCATGAATACTATTCTTGAAATTTAACTCTATTTTATCATAATTTTCAAAAATATATAAATACTTATGTTCCACATTATAAGACTATTCTACTTATATAAAATAATTATATTATTTTATTTTAATAACCTAAATTATATATATATATATATAGTTATACATTTAATTATTTCTTCCATTATAATAACCTAACCATTTCATGTCCCTTTCATGAAATTAGTGGTGATAAAAATGGATACTTGGAACCTTTAAGCCCTATTATTATCATTAGAGAGATGTGCATTAACCTCTTCCACCAAGATATATTTAATAATTGATTATCTCTTCTATAATTATATACATATAAATATTATTCCCTTTTTAATTATAATTTCTTTTAGATAATTCCTTTTTACTATAAATATTAAGAAAAAAATACTATTTTTTCCACAAGATTATATTGTTTTCTAATACTAGCCCATAAATATTTTATTCCTATAATACACACACAAACACACACACATATATATGAATTTCTATAGATAGGTAACATAAAGAAATATGTCTTAAGTTATACCTATTAATGACACTTTGTCTATTCCTATATATATATGCATATTAATTACTAGGCTTATATCTATATAGATACATACGAAATAAATATATATATATATATATATTTATAAATGTACATTTTACATATATTATTCACATATACATATAGATACGTACGATATATATATATATTTATGGATATATATAATCCTTATAAATATCTTAGATATTCTCCAACAAAAATCTCCCTGCATTTATTTGGTGAATCTAGCAAATCTTATACTTGGAGCATTCTTATACATTTAGGGTTTGAATCATCATTTTAGGCCAACACTTCAACACTATTAGGTTAGTGAATAAGATGATTGCGTTTAATGAAAATATCCTAGTAAGATCATGCATTAATTATGGAAAAAGACCTTATTATATAATAATTTTGTGTCTTGATCACAACATTATAAATGGGGGGGAGGGGTTGCTCACATTTTATCACACCCACACAACACACAAATCCCCCCTAAAACACACACCCCACACTCAACTTATTCTAAACACATAAAACACTCTATATTTATAGAATATCTCCTACCCATATATATATATATATATAAACGTTTCTTTTTACCTATATATACCTAATAAACCCTCTACATACCCTCTTTTTCCTAAAAAATTTGAAAATGTAGAATTATTTCCTTTCTGATAAGTAGTTTAGGCAACATAATCTTAAATTATTTTCAAAAAAAAAGGCTTTAACTTGGGTTTATCAAATAATGGTAAAATACCAAGGAATTGCTATGTTCACATTTTTAAGATTTTATGCCTCAAATTAAATGTTGTACATGTTAATATCATGATAATTATTTTCATGCTATTATGCTTTCATAAAGGCACATGAATGAACATGATATGTTTATTTATGCTTTAATGAAGCTCTTTAAGATTATGTGTTATGAGAAATTATTTTTCAATTATGTGTTAGGCCCGAAATATTTTGGAATGGATGTGGCTGAGTTCCGCCGGGACATTCTATTGGAGATGCTAGTATTAAGTGTTCCAGCCCTCCATTCCCTAATCCCTCCTCATATGGACGGAGTGTTCCATGTGAGAGTGGATCATAAGTGTAGACAAATAAAATTCACGGCCAATTAAATGCCGACATGTGGCAAATAATATATTAAATATCAATATTATATTTTCTATTTTTATTTGTGGAATTTAATTAAAATTAATTCCTAAATAAATAGTTAATTAATTGATATTTTAATATATATTTTCTTGGCCAGCCAAATGGCGCCAAGTGTCAAATTAGACTATTTTGGCAATAAATATAATATCTTGCAAACATATACGCTAGATATTATTATTGGCAATAAATATAATATCTTGCAAATATATATGCTAGATATTATTATTTCAGGCATTCAAATCACATCTTGTCATTAAGGCAATGAATTACTAGCAAATATGAGCTGGCCAATCAAATTGTGTCATATCGTCAAGTAAGCATAGCAAGAGACTCTCTCCTACACCTATAAATCGGGGGTCTTCTCTACAAGCTAAAGACACACAGTGAAGAAGACATCGAAGCACAAGAAGTCTTCAAAGCAAGAGAAGCGAAGGAAATCCCGCAATTCTCTCAAGAAGATTTGAGGTGATCAAGTTGAAGTTCCTGACGCCAAATCCAGGCGTTTGATCCATAATCAAGGTACGAAGCTAGCGAATCAGCTTTTTTTCCAAGTTAAATACACAACGATCAAGGAGAAGTTCCCGACGTTCTTCACCAAGATCAACCAAATCAAGGCATTCGATCTGCAGACAAGGTGCTAGGCCAGCAAATCGACGTTTTTTCCAATTACATATCAAGCCAAGTTCATGGTGTTCTTTGCGGCATTCATTGAAAATCTCAGCGTTTGATTCGTAATCAAGCTGCAAAGCCTACGAATCGTGTTATTGAAGACCAAATCAAGTTCCAAGAAGATCAAATCACCAAATCGGCTCTGGAAGTGTTTGAATTTTCAAATTTCAAATTCGTGAAAGAAGAATTAGAAGATCAAGTTTAGAGATTGTACCCACCCACATATTTTCAATAATTTCAATAAATTCAATTTGTACAGATTTCCTTGTGTTTTAATTCAATAGACTCAAAATTTGCGTTACAAATTTTTGGCACATCCAGTGGGACCCTCTACATCTCATCTCTTCCTTTCATCAAAAACTTTCTCCATGTATCAAATGGCTGCCTACAAATCTGTAGAGTCTAAGGTTGCCACTTCAGAAGTTCCAAGTGTTGTGGTTTGAAGTTTTGTGGTTACTACGAGAAGCATGTCTAAGAAGTCTCAAGCATCTTCTGGGAAGACTAGCTCGCTTGACAGTATCAAGAAAAGCCTACCACAACTTGTCAACACTGATGAAGATGATGGAATTGATTCCGTACCATCCACCCCCCGCTCAACATCAAGTTCTTCCAACATAGCCCCTGCTATGGTGACAAACGCGACAACATTGGAGGAATAACTTGCAAATTTGACAAAGGCTATTGAAAGGCTCGCCAAGCATGTGACGACCCGGTAATCCTTATTATTTAAATAATTGATATAAAACCTTATGCCTCTTGATAATGTCATTTTTACTTGTTGTTTCACATTTTAGTCTGATGTTTAGGATTAATTGATAATTTGAACTGTAAAGTACTATTTTTTTAATTTTTGAATACCATTCTTGGAAAATTCGTCTATTAAATACTTATGAGTTTTCAAAAATAATATAAATAAGAATTCTAGACTTTTATGCATGGAGAAGATGCAATTTTGAATAAATTACATAATTTTTCAAATTTTAGAGAAATTTGACATTCTAACACAATTTTAGAAATTCTATGTCCTAAATTGAAATTTTCAAAAATTTATATGTTAAATTTATAATTTCTGGGAAATGTACATATAATTTCTGATTTATAAAGATTAAATTTCATAATTTTAGAATTTTTCTAAATTAATTATGAATTTTTGGATTTTATGCCCTAAAACCCTAATTTTCATTTTTTACAAAAATAAATAAATACGAATTTGAATTTTTACTTAAATAAAGATATGATTTCAGATTTTATAAGATTAGGACAATAAAAATTAGATTTTATTTGATTTTGTGTTAATATTTTATTAAAATATCTCATCTTTTATCTTATCTTTTAAAGATATATTTGAGCATAGCATTAAATGATCCCTTTACACTTGTATAAATCATGTTACAAAAGATTAACATTTGTTATCATCAATTTTACCTAGAGTATGATTCATAGGATTAGGCTAACAACTAAGGGGAGTTCGATTAACACTTGTATAAGTGTAGACTACCACCTATACATTGAGTTGGAAGATAAACATTAAGGCTAATAAATGTTATAAAATATAATAAGACCATTCCTTAGAGTAAGAACTATAAATAGAAGACTTGTCTTCTTTTCATACACAGAACACACACACTTCACACTACTCTCTACACACACACGCACGATGCATACATAGATATATATATATATATATATAGTGTGCATCATACACACTCCTACAAACACTCACATACACGGTTTTACATACAGAAACACTTGCACTCACTTTCTTCATATGTTAGTTCACTACTACATATTATACAAACATGAAAATTATACACAAGGTAGGAATTTTGCTTAATTACATAAGTTTAGTTGTTCTATGATTTTACATACTTAAAGTGCTATTATGCTAGAATAAGCCTAGGAATCATGTTTTACTACAAGTTAGATGCCACCATGTTTAAAGTACTCCTTAATTGTATTTATATGCTCTAGTTTATGCTGTTACCTTATTATGTCTAATATATGCTCTCCTAAAGCATGAAATCATGATTTCTATGTGTAAATATGTATATGTGACAATCTTTATTTGTGCATGCCGGGCCCAAATGTGTTATTGGCATGGATGGGGCTAGAGTTCGGCCGGATGGCAATGGGCTTGCTGGTCTTAAAATAGTTCTTGCCATCCATGTCCTAATCCCAACTTGCATGGATGGAGTGTTCCATGTATTGGTTGTGGGATGTAGAAAATTGACATAGTCTCAACATATGACCATCGGCGTGCTTGGTTGGACATCAACATTGGTTAGAATTGGTGTAATTATTGTGAATATTGTGTGGGAGTTATAAGGAAATTATGATCACGATAATGTGATTCAAAGGTAAAGTATTATGTGAATTATTACGTGATTATGTGCGTATATTATACACACGAGTACCTTATATGATTAAGTGAAATTTCTACTCAAACATCGTGTTGATGTGTGTTATGGATATTGTTTTTGGCAAAAAATATACAGTAGTCCACCAAGAGGAAGGCACCCCTAGGCATTACAGAGCTTTTGGTTAGATAGAATTACTTATGATTTTTCTATGTTGTACTAAATCTTATTCTTGTTATAAAAATACAAGGGTATTTCATACTTTACTATATTAACTTTGATATCTTGTTTAAAAAGGTACTATTTTATGAAAATTATGTATTCTTATTTTTGAAAAGGGTATTTTATTGTGAATAAAAAAGAAGGGTATTTTTCTGGGTCGTGCCAAAACACGTCCAAGAGCAAGACTCTCAAATCACGAAGCTGATGAACAAGGTAGACTGTGCTGAAACTAGCCACGTCATGGGGAGGCAACTTGAAGTTCAAAAAGAGGTTGAGATGTCTATGAAGCAACAAGAAAGGGGAAAAACTGCAGTACGAGAATTGCAAAGTCTCATCAGAGGGGTTGATTCCTATTACCAATGAAGGAGTTCATCATGGGGATGATTAAAGATAACTTCGATGGAAGCTCCAACTCAACTATGTCATGTACAAAGCCATGCACCCAAA
>CM047877.1:9995878-10072376 GCA_026212405.1 Petrea volubilis
GTGATGCCAAATATAGATAAGTATATATGCAGAAAATAAGATCCATAAAATCAATAAAGTAATGAATCACAGAAAAGTGCATTGTAGAATGAAGAGCGTACATACAAACTGAACAAGACGGATAGTGAGCCATGAATGAAATCTCCAACCTTATGACTACCCAAAACGGATAAACATAACAGAAACCCTTATGCCTCCCTCGTCAAGGAGCGACCTCGACATTAAACTGGACAGAGATGTATCACGCGTCCGTGCAACACATCGCTCCAATCTCTACTACAGCCATCCTCCGGCTGTATGTAGAAATTGGTTTCATGGAATGGTATCATATAAAAGGTTCCATCGATGGTCCGTTCCGCCCGATAAAATTTCTCTTATAAGTACCTGGGCCCAAACTTTCCAAGGGCGTCCCTAAGGGTAAACAGATATAACAAAGCAGATATGGCTCACAAACTGTTGATAAAGCAATAACTTGTTTTTACACCCGGGATACATAAAAATATAATTAAAATATGATATCCCAAAGGTGTCAAGAAGTCATTTTTGGACAGATATAATTGACAATATCAGAAATGCAATATTTTTAGATATAACTTAACTTACAATTTGGAGAAGTATTTTGTTGAAACGCGAGGAGCAATATATAATTTCAGAAAGATTGGATAACATAAATACGATAGGGTAGGCTATACAAATAATAATATTTATAGCATATAGTTCATTACCCCAGCAAGGAATGTAAAAGGCACTCACCTTAAGAGCTTATTGTCTCACCAAGTTTATGAACTAGGTGGACTATGTCAACTTGGTAATACCTTTTCAAGAGTGTTTTATGGAACTAAGGAGATGTATAGGGGGCTAATATGTGTATGTGTATGAAAAAGGAAGGGTTTATGTGTATATATATATGGGTAGGAGATATTCTATAAATATGGAGTGTTTTGTATGTTGAGAGCAAGGTTAGTGTGGGTGGGTGTGTCTTAGGCGGGATTTAGTGTGTTGTGGGATGAAAATGGGGTGCCAAGCTCCCCTATTTATAACAATTGTTGCAAGAAATAGGATTATTATATACTTTAAGTCATTTTCTAATTATTATTATCTTATCCAAATCTTATTATGATCTTATCTAATCATATCCAATCTTATCTAATCTTATCCAATCTTATCATAATCTCATCTTATCTTATCAAATCTTATCTAATCTTATCTAACCTTATCCAATTTTATCATAATCTTATCCAATCTTATCATAATCTTATCAAATCTTATCAAATCTTATCTAATCTTATCTTATCTTATCAAATCTTATCTAATCTTATCTAACCTTATCCAATTTTATCATAATCTTATCCAATCTTATCATAATCTTATCAAATCTTATCAAATCTTATCTAATCTTATCAAATCTTATCTAACCTTATCCAATCTTATCATAATCTTATCCAATCTTATCATAATCTGATCTAATCTTATCAAATCTTATCTAACCTTATCCAATCTTATCATAATCTTAGGGTTCGTTTGGTTGAGCAGATTAGCCTAGATTTGTGCTTTTCATCTTGGATTGTGGATTGTTCGGTTGGGAAGATTATTGTAGATTAAAAACGGCTTATCTTGGCTGAGCCGCTACTGTTCACAAGATATGGCAAGATTACAATCTTGGGGTGGGGGGTGAGATGAAGATTAGTGAGTTGGAGATTGGGTATGGTAGACTTTTGCAATTGCAATCATATCCCTAATTGTAATTTGCCATTTACATTATTCCATGCTTAGGACTTTCCTTTTTTTTTAATTTTTTAGTGGGGTGGGGGTGAAATGAATGGATTTAGAGTGGGTTTAAAAGAATTGGAATTCAGGGCGGTTTCGAAATAATTATAAATGAATTGTAAATGGGTTAACTTAAAATATTTTGACTAGCGTTATAAATGGGTTGGTATGAGTTCTAGTGGATGCAATACTAGGCAAAATGTGTATTTTATTTAGGAATAAATTGTACTTCACACTCTATAATTTTAAATTTTGCCACTGAATCCCTTAAAATTTAAGTAAAGCACTTTGCTCCCTTAATTACTTTAATCAGAACATTTTGCATCTCAATTAACTTGATGGTGAATAAAAAAATGATAACCAATTTGCACAATATTGTTTGTATTGCACTAATGATTAGGAAGATTTGCTAAGCTTGATTTTAAAATTATAAGTTTTTAATATTAATTAAAAAACATAGGGTTGTACTAGTCAGGCAAACCACACAAGAGTCGGATGCATTTTACTACCCTTATTCAATATTTAGGAATTTCTTTTTTCATTTTTTGATGGGGTGAGGGCGTGGGGGTAAGGGGGTTAATAGATTTACAGTGACACATTTGGTTGTTTGTTGTAGTGGTGGCAAATGGCTCTAAACTCCCTAAAAATAAAGAAAATAGTACTTTTGCCCTTTTAATTACTTTAACTAGGGCAATTCACCTCTCGATCAACTTTATGGTGATTTTCTTTTTTGTAATTATAACCATATCCCTAATTGTAGTTTGTGCATTTACAATTTTATCATTCGAAAAATAAAAAACTATAGATCTAGTGTGAAATCCTAATTTGGTAGTTCCATGACCTTGCAATGACGAACCTTACTTGCGCAAAAAAGCACAGAGGAATTCTCATCCTTCGATCAGAATTGGGTAAGCGTCGTTTAGGGCTATAAATGGGTAATCCAAAATATGTTTACCGTTCACATCCGTATCCGTTTATAGGATATTTTATCCAATTTATATAAAGCGGATATCATCCATATCCAATTAAAGTATCTAAATAATAAATGGATATGTATATGGATATTGTATATCCATTCCATTTAATATCCGCTCCGAATGTGTATTCGATGGATATATTCGTTTAATCATATCCGTTATCCGTATTCAATAAATAACATTAAAATTATTATTATTATTATTATTATTATTGTATATTCTGATGTCTTCTTATAAATAAAATAGATATAAAAAAATATAATTGATTCATATTTTCATAATTTACAACGAAATAAAAATATAAATGAATATATTAACTATACTTATAATAATGAGTATATATTATACTTATATATATATACAAAAATTTCAATTAGATAAGTTATATAAATTTTATTTGATTTTTTTGTTTATATAAACACATTCAGATATTTGGATAAGCGAATTTGAATATTCAATCGATATTTGGATAATTGTAAGCGGAAATGGATATTCGGATATCCATAATTTTGTTAGATTTTCAGAAATACTAAACGAATTTAGATATATCCGAATTCGCAAAATATCCATCGGATTCGGATATAAAATTTTGAATATCCATCGAATTCGGACACGGATATCGAAAAATTTAATCGGATAGGGATTCGGATACTACATATCCATTTCGTTTAATATCCGTTTACATCCCCAGCATTGGTTAAGCCTTATTACAGAATTTTTTGCGTCTTCTTAATTTGGGTATAACGTCTTCACTTTGTCAATATCACTTTCATATACATACAGAGGAGTATAAATATAAGATCCAAATGCGGGAGCAGGAGACTACACAAAAAAATCTCTCCAAATTTTCTTTTTAGATCCTCACATAAGATACGTTCCTCTGATTCAAGGACCACGACTCTAACCAATGAGGGATCTATTATCATCGGGAGCTGCTGCACAGTGCAATCTGAAGTCATGCCTGATAAACACGATGTCTTTGTAAGAAGGTCTTTATTGTTGCAATTGATTTCTAAAGACCCATTTATAATTCAATTCGTGAGAAGAATGGCACTTTAGGAATTCAAGTGCTTGTCTTATGATTATGGATTTGATCTTGCAAACCACACATGATACTCCTTTATCTCATAGGGAAATGAATCTCAACAATTTAGCTAATTCAACAAACTAAACAAGTGCCTTAAATTGTGGGTAATCTCCACTTATCTCTAATACGAAGACTAGCCCCATTTAGTTAATCTAGACAACCAAACGAACCCTTAGCATTTAAGAACATTTATTAGGAGAAAATGATAGTTTTGGATAACTATGTATATATATATGATAAAACATGACCTACTATATAATATATACATATAAATTCGAAAATTACATGTATATAGCTATATTTTTGAAATATATAAATATATTTATATATATGGCTTTTAAATAAATTAATAAGTTGTAATTTTTGAAAATAATATGAAGTACCGGGGCATTATAGATTCATATATAATTTCAATGTATAAAAATCGGGATGTCACATGTAACCACTTCATCATGGATGTACTACCTAAGCCAAAATCTGCACCAAACTCAGGATTAGGTTCTACATCAGGTTTTGGATCAATATGATCATCCTGTGTGTTACCAATGTAGTCATCTTGGATAACGGGCTTATCTTGTGTGATCACTGAATCATCTTGTCTCATCTCAGGTTGATTTCCACTTCCATCAATTGCATGGAGAGTCTGACACATTTCATTGTCACTGAAATTGATCTCCTCAAGTAAGTAATTCATGTCATTACTTGCATCCTCATTACAACCAGGCTTTAGAGTTTCTCCATCAGGAGTAATAATTTGAAAAGGGGTTATCCAAGTCAATTGCATACATTGTAATCTTTGAATGGTTTGATTGTATATTTTGGATGTCAGGAATGGCCCTCTCACTGTAAATATGCCTCAATCCCTCTTCAAGAGTTTTACCAAGACATAGAGAGTAGAATTCCACATTGATTTTCTTACGACCTCTATCTTTGTAAAAATCATACAAATCATCCATCATCAGATAATCCAAATTTACCCTCTCATAAATGTGTTGTGTCCCTTCTCTATAGGTCAAAGTTGGATAATTCACAAACTCCCCACCAATCCACAAATATATATCTTGATACACATTCATACTAAAAAAGCAACAAAGAAACACATTATATTGAAAAAAACTAACCATATATATTACTGCCCACCCAAAAAATAAAAAATCAAAGAAACGCATTATACTTATTCAAGTAACAGAAAATATAGCTACAAAACCAAACCCCAAAAATCAAAAACTTAAAATTTAACACATATTTAAAACAAAACCCCCAAAACCCTCAAAAACACCAAAATCAAATATTTAATACACACTTTTTAAAATCCTATTCAACGACACAAGTCAAACCAAAGAAAACATACATGCAAACACACAAAAGTTATGAAAATATGAAGACAACAACATTCAGAGAGGGCGCAGTAACAAAAAGGGAAAAAAAAGGCACTTGGTTTCTCATCTTCAAAAAAATCAACGATGAAGAATATCGAAGAAATTACGTACCTAAAACCACACTCAAATATTGACACTTTCTTCCTGAACTTCAAAAATCCACCACAATGAAGAATGCTTAAACTTTTTGGGTTAGGGTTTGTTTTTAGTACAGAGAGAATAAAGAGAAAATCAGTGAGACGTAATGGGGGAAATGAAAATTGGGGGGTTTCAATATATAAATATGAGGGCAATTTTAGAAGTTCATCTTTTTTAATAGTCAATTTTAGTCAAGGGGCGGTGGGCAAATTTTTATTTTCAGAAGTTTTGTTGTTGTTAATTAAAATTACATAGGTTTTTTTTTTGTTTACTATTTTTGGATAACACATGGGGTGTTTGCAATAAACTACTAACATGCTCAATCAAAGCAGTTTTGATGTGCAGAATTGGAATGAATACATATTGTATAATTTTAGAAACTTACAGAATAATGTCTTGTGTTTGCAGAATTAGAATGATAACATAACGTATAATATGAGAAACTTACATTAGTAATGTTTGTCCGATATTTGCAATATCAGAATGAGTAAATGGCGTATAATCTTAAAAACTTGCAGAATAACATCTAACGTTTGCAAAATTAGAATGACCACAAAACGTATAATTTTAGAAACTTGCAGAATAATGTCCAATTTTGAGGAACATAATCTCAGAAACTTGCAGAATAATGCCAATGTTTACAAAAATGCAATGAATACATGGCATATAATCTTAAAAACTTGCAAAATTGGGATGCTTATATGAAGTTTGCCATCCTAAACTTGTAGGATTGGAATGATTATACTTAATTTCATCAATAGAAATAGAGATTTTGCTCAATTTGATCAAATGAATTGGGAGTGTGCCCAATATTATCAATTGACTTGAAAATTATGCCCAAATTGATCAATTGAGTTGTGACGACGGTTAATTTAATCACTTAGCTTGGAGATCATGCCCAATTTGATCAATTAAGTTGGGAATTATGCATAATTTCATCAATTGAGTTGGGGATTATACTCAATTTGATCAATTACGTTGTGGGTTATATCTAATTTGATCAAATAAATTGAAGATTATAGTCAATTTCATCAATTAACTTGAGGATTATGCTTAATTTCACCAACTAAGTTGGGAATTATGCATAATTTCATCAATTGACTTGGGGATTATACTCAATTTCATCAATTAACTTGAGGATTATGCTCAATTTCACCAATTAAGTTGGCAATTATGCATAATTTCAACAATTGACTTGGGGATTATACTCAATTTGATCAATTGATTTGTGGATTATATCCAGTTTGATCAAATAAGTTGTAGATTATAGTCAATTTCATCAATTAACTTGAGGATTATGCTCAATTTCACCAATTAAGTTGGGAATTATGCATAATTTCATCAATTGACTTGTGAATTATACTCAATTTGATCAACTGGGTTGTGGATTATATCCAATTTGATCCAATAAGTTGTAGATTATAGTCAATTTCATTAATTAACTTGAAGACTATGCTCAATTTCACCAACTAAGTTGGGCATTATGTCCAATTTGAACAATTGACTTGGGAATAATGGACAAATTAGCCAATTCAGTTGGGGATTATGACCAATTTGATTAATTGACTTCGAGATTTTGACCAATTTAATCAATTGACTTGGCAAGTATGCCCAATTTCATCAATTGAATTAGGGATTATGGTCAATTTTATCAAGTTTGCCATTATGTTTAATTTGAACAATTAAATTCGAAATTATGACCAGTTTCATCAATTAACTTAAGGAGGATTCACAATTTCATCAATTGAGTTTGGAATTATGGTCAATTTGATCAAATGACTTGGGAATTATGCATAATTTCATCAATTAACTTGGGGATTACGCTCAATTTCCTTAATTAAGTTGGTATTATTGTATATTTTATCAATTGAGTTAGAGATTATGCCCGATTTTATCAATTAACTTGGGTATAATGACCAATTTGATCGATCGAGTTAGGATTGTGGTCGATTTCAATAATTGAGTTGAGGATTCTATTCAATTAAGTTGGAGATTATGGTCAATGGAGTTGGGATTGTTGTAATGACCCCGATATTCCTTTATATTTTATTAAGCACAAATAGTAATTTTTACATACAAAATAAGAGAGTTACAATTTTCAAAAAGAATACAAAAGCGACTTTATTGTGTAAAAGGCCCCCAAACGCTTCCGCTGCGCCACTCTGATCTGCTATCTCATTTTTGTCTAAACATATTTACATAAAGAAGAATCGACACGACGGTTGAGTAGAAATTTCACTTAATCACATAAGGTGCTCGTGTGTATAACATGTGCACATAGTCACATAATATTTAGCATAATAACATGATAGCAAAAATGTAAAACTAGAACTAGAACTAACTTATGCAATTAAGGAAACTTCTACCTTGAAATATTTTTAGGGAAAAAGAGAGGATACAGAAGGCTTTTTAGGTATATATGTAGGCAAAAACAAAGGTTTATATATATACATATATGGGTGGAAGATATTTTATAAATATGGAGTGTTTTGGGTGTTGAGAGTAAGGTGAGTGTGGGTGGGGGTGTTTTAGGCGGGATTTGTGTTGTGTGTGTGATGGAAATGAAGATCACACCCCCCCTCCTATTTATAGTTGTTAGTCAAGAAACAAGATTATTTTATTAGGTTTTATCTTGTTAATTAATGTGATCTTCCAACTAAGCTTATCATTAATTATGTTCACACCTAATTGTGGTTGTAAGTTACACAAGTGTTACCCTAAATGATATGAGTTGTACCCTAAATTATATTATGTGTTATCCTAAAATGATGATTCAAGCCCTAAACTCATTAGAATGCTCCAAGTATAAGATTTGCTAGATTCACCAAATAAATGTAGGAAGATATTTGAATAAAATATTAACACAAAATCAAATAAAATCAAATAAAATCTGATTTTTATTGTCTTAATCTTATAAAATCTGAAATCATATCTTTATTTCATTAAAAATTCGAATTTGTATTTATTTATTTTTGTAAAAATCGAAAATTAGGGTTTTAGGGCATAAAATTACGGTTTTGGGGCATAAAATCCGAAAATTCATAATTAATTTAGAAAAATCCCAAAATTATGAAATTTAATCTTTATAAATATGAAATTATATCTATATTTTCCAGAAATTAAAAATGTTTTAGTTATACTTTTGAAAATTGCAATTTAGGACATAGAATTTCGAAAATTGTGTTAGAATGTCAAATTCGTCTAAAATTTTGGAAAATCATGTAATTTATTCAAAATTGCATCTTCTCCATGCATAAAAGTCCATAATACTTATTTATATTATTTTTGAAAAGTCATAAGATTTAACAGATGAATTTTCCATGAGTGGTAATCGAAATACGAAAATTAACACTTTACCGTTCAAATTGTAAGTTAATTTCAAAAACAGATTAAAATTTGAAAACAAAAAGTAATAATAACATTTTTCAAGAAGAAAAGATTTTAAATCAATTATTTAAATATTAAGGATTACCGGGGTCGTCACAATTATAGTCCATTTTATCAATTAAGTTGGGGATTATAATTAATTTGATCATTTAACTTGGCGATTATGAAAAAAATTGATCAATTGAGTTGGGGATTATGGTCATTTTGATCAATTAACTTGGAGATTATGATCAATTTCATCAATTGAGTTGGAAATTATGGTCAATTTCACCATTTGAGTTTGGAATTCTGCTCAATTCTGCAAAACTGATGTGTTCTGCAACGTTCAGATTATGTTCTTCACATGCCCATCCCAAATTTGTAAAATCCATGTGTTTTGCAAGTTTTAGATTATATATTTCAATACGCTCGTTCCAATTTCATCAATTTAGTAGGAGAATATGCCCAATTTTATCAATTGAATTGGGGACTATGCTCAATTCTACAAAATTGATTTGTGTTTTGCAAAGGTCGGATTATGTTCTTTATATGCTCATCCCAAGTTTACAAAATTGATATGCTAATCAATTGGGATATTTGTTCTTAATTTGAGGCATGAGGACATAAAAAACTGTCAATGGTTGATTTCTTAAATATAACTCTTTGTAAAAAAAAATGTTTTCTTAACACCATTTATTTTATTGAAAAATAGACATCCATAGATTTCTAGTCATATAAGGCTCGTAATGTAACAACCCGGTAAATTCGTTCTCTAAATTAGGCATGATGAATTATGTGATAATTATTATGCAAACTTATGGGATTAAATGTGTATTTGCTCTACATACATTTTAGCAATGAGATTATTTTTTTGCTCCATAATTATTAATATATCACTATTATTCTTACTCTCATTATTATTATTATTATTATTATTATTATTATTATTATGATTTAAATTGAGTATATTTATAATAATATCAGTTATTTTCAAGATTTATGTCATGAATACTATTCTTGAAATTTAACTCTATTTTATCATAATTTTCAAAAATATATAAATACTTATGTTCAACATTATAAGATTATTCTACATATATAAAATAATTATATTATTTTATTTTAATAACCTAAATTATATATATATATATATAGTTATACATTTAATTATTTCTTCCATTATAATAACCTAACCATTTCATGTCCCTTTCATGAAATTAGTGGTGATAAAAATGGATACTTGGAACCTTTAAGCCCTATTATTATCATTAGAGAGATGTGCATTAACCTCTTCCACCAAGATATATTTAATAATTGATTATCTCTTCTATAATTATATACATATAAATATTATTCCGTTTTTAATTATAATTTCTTGTAGATAATTCCTTTTTACTATAAATATTTAGAAAAAAATACATTTTTTTCCACAAGATTATATTGTTTTCTAATACTAGCCCATAAATATTTTATTCCTACAATATATACACACACACACACACACACACACATATATATTAATTTCTATAGATAGGTAACATAAAGAAATATGTCTTAATTTATACCTATTAATTACACTTTGTCTATTCCTATATATATATATATACATATTAATTACTAGGCTTATATCTAAATAGATACATACGAAATACATATATATATATATATTTATAAATGTACATTTTATATATATTATTCACATATACATATAGATACATATGATATATATATATATATGGATATATATAATCCTTATAAATATCTTAGATATTCTCCAACAAAAATCTCCCTGCATTTATTTGGTGAATCTAGCAAATGTTATACTTGGAGCATTCTTATACATTTAGGTTTTGAATCATCATTTTAGGCCAACACTTCAACACTTCAACACTATTAGGTTAGTGAATAAGATGATTGCATTTAATGAAAATATCCTAGTTAGATCATGCATTAATTATGGAAAAAGACCTTATTATATAATAATTTTGTGTCTTGATCACAACATTATAAATGGGGGGGAGGTTGCTCATATTTTATCACACCCACACAACACACAAATCCCCCCAAAACACACACCCCACACTTAACTTACTCTAAACACATAAAACACTCTATATTTATAGAATATCTCCTACCCATATATATATATATATATATATATATATAAACTTTTCTTTTTACCTACATATATACCTAATAAGCCCTCTACATACCCTCTTTTTTCCTAAAAACATTTGAAAATGTAGAATTATTACATTTCTGATAAGTAGTTTAGGCAACATAATCTTAAATTATTTTCATAAAAAAGGCTTTCACTTGGGTTTACCAAATAATGGTAAAATACCAAGGAATTGCTATGTTCACATTTTTAAGATTTTATGCCTCAAATTAATTGTTGTACATCTTAATATCATGATAATTGTTTTCATACTATTATGCTTTCATAAAGGCACATGAATGAACATGATATGTTTATTTATGCTTTAATGAAGCTCTTTAAGATTATGTGTTATGAGAAATTATTTTTCAATTATGTGTTGGGCCCGAAATATTTTGGAATGGATGTGGCTGAGTTCCAGCGGGACATTCTATTGGAGATGCCGGTATTAAGTGTTCCAGCCTTCCATCCCCTAATCCCTCCTCATATGGACGGAGTGTTCCATGTGAGAGTGGGTCATAAGTGTAGACAAATAAAATTCATGGCCAATTAAATGCCGACATGTGGCAAATAATATATTAAATATCAATATTATATTTTCTATTTTTATTTGTGGAATTTAATTAAAATTAATTCCTAAATAAAATAGTTAATTAATTGATATTTTAATATATATTTTCTTGGCCAGCTAAATGGTGCCAAATGTCAAATTAGACTATTTTGACAATAAATATAATATCTTGCAAACATATATGCTAGATATTATTATTGACAATAAATATAATATCTTGCAAATATATATGCTAGATATTATTATTTCAGGTATTCAAATCACATCTTGTCATTAAGGTAATGAATTGCTAGCAAATATGAGCTGGCCAATCAAATTGTGTCATATCGTCAAGTAAGCATAGCAAGAGACTCTCTCCTACACCTATAAATAGGGGGTCTTCTCTACAAGCTAAAGACACACAGTGAAGAAGACATCGAAGCATAAGAAGTCTTCAAAGCAAGAGAAGCGAAGGAAATCCCGCAATTCTCTCAAGAAGATTCGAGGTGATCAAGTTGAAGTTCCCGACACCAAATCTAGGCGTTTGATCCACAATCAAGGTACGAAGCTAGCGAATCAGCTTTTTTTCCAAGTTAAATACACAACGATCAAGGAGAAGTTCCTGACGTTCTTCACCAAGATCAACCAAATCAAAGCATTCGATCTGCAGACAAGGTGCTAGGCCAGCAAATCGACATTCTTTCCAATTACATATCAAACCAAGTTCATGGTGTTCTTTGCGGCGTTCATTGAAAATCTCAGCGTTTGATTCGTAATCAAGCTGCAAAGCCTACGAATCGTGTTATTGAAGACCAAATCAAGTTCCAAGAAGATCAAACCACCAAATCGGCTTTGGAAGTGTTTGAATTTTCAAATTTCAAATTCCAAATTCGTGAAGGAAGAATTAGAGGATCAAGTTTAGAGATTGTACCCACATATTTTCAATAATTTCAATAAATTCAATTTGTACAGATTTGCTTGTGTATTAATTCAATAGACTCGAAATTTGCGTTACAAATTTTTGGCACGTCCAGTGGGACCCTCTACATCTCATCTCTTCCTTTCATCAAAAACTTTCTCCATGTATCAAATGGCCGCCTACAAATCTACAAAGTCTAAGGTTGCCACTTCAGGAGTTCCAAGTGTTGCGGTTTGAAGTTTTGTGGATACTACGAGAAACATGTCTAAGAAGTCTCAAGTATCTTTTGGGAAGACTAGCTCGCTTGACAGCATCAAGAAAAGCCTACCACAACTTGTCAACACTAATGAAGATGATGGAATTGATTCCGTACCATCCACCCCCCGCTCGACATCAAGTTCTTCTAGCATAGCCCCTGCCATGGTGACAAACGCAACGACATTGGAGGAACAACTTGCAAATTTGACGAAGGCTATTGAAAGGCTCGCCAAACATGTGATGACCCGGTAATCCTTATTATTTAAATAATTGATATAAAACCTTATGCTTCTTGATAATGTCATTTTTACTTGTTGTTTCACATTTTAGTCTGATTTTTAGGATTAATTGATAATTTGAACGGTAAAGTACTATTTTTTGAATTTTGAATACCATTCTTGGAAAATTCGTCTATTAAATACTTATGAGTTTTCAAAAATAATATAAATAAGAATTCTAGACTTTTATGCATGGAGAAGATGCAATTTTGAATAAATTACATAATTTTTCAAATTTTAGAGAAATTTGACATTCTAACACAATTTTAGAAATTCTATGTCCTAAATTGAAATTTTCAAAAATTTATATGTTAAATTTATAATTTCTGGGAAATGTACATATAATTTCAGATTTATAAATATTAAATTTCATAATTTTAGAATTTTTCTAAATTAATTATGAATTTTTGGATTTTATGCCCTAAAACCCTAATTTTCAGGTTTTACAAAAATAAATAAATGCAAATTTGAATTTTTACTTAAATAAAGATATGATTTCAGATTTTATAAGATTAGGACAATAAAAATTAGATTTTATTTGATTTTATTTGATTTTGTGTTAATATTTTATTATAATATCTCATCTTTTATCTTATCTTTTAAAGATATATTTGAGCATAGCATTACATGATCCCTTTACACTTGTATAAATCATGTTACAAAAGATTAACATTTGTTATCATCAATTTTACCTAGAGTATGGTTTATAAGATTAGGGTAACAACTAAGGGGAGTTAGAGTAACACTTGTATAAGTGTAGACTACCACCTATACATTGAGTTGGAAGATAAACATTAATGCTAATTAATGTTATAAAATATAATAATACCATTCCTTGGAATAAGAACTATAAATAGAAGACTTGTCTTCTTTTCACACACACAACACACACACTTCACACTACTCTCCACACACACACACGATACATACATATATATATATAGTGTGCATCATACACACTCCTACAAACACACACATACACGATTTTACATACAGAAACACTTGCACTCACTTTCTTCATATGTTAGTTCACTACTACATATTACATAAACATGAAAATTATACACAAGGTAGGAATTTTGCTTAATTACATAAGTTTAGTTGTTCTATGATTTTACATACTTAAAGTGCTATTATGCTAGAATAAGCCTAGGAATCATGTTTTACTACAAGTTAGATGCCACCATGTTTAAAGTACTCCTTAATTGTATTTATATACTCTAGTTTATGCTCATGCCTTATTATGTCCAATATATGCTCTCCTAAAGCATGAAATCATGATTTCTATGTGTAAATATGTTTATGTGACAATCTTTATTTGTGCACGCCGGGCCCATATGTGTTTTTGGCATGGATGGGGCTAGAGTTCGGCCGGGCGGCAATGAGCTTGCTGGTCTTAAAACAGTTCTCGCCATCCATGTCCTAATCCCAACTTGTATGAACGGAGTGTTCCATGTATTGGTTGTGGGTTGTAGGAAATTGGCATAGTCTCGAGATATGACCATCGGCGTGCTTGGTTGGACACCAAGATTGGTTGGAATTGGTGTAATTATTGTGAATATTGTGTGGGAGTTATAAGGAAATTATGATCACAATAATGTGATCCTAAGGTAAAGTATTATGTGAATTATTATGTGATTATGTGCGTATATTATACACACGAGTACCTTATATGATTAAGTGAAATTTCTACTCAACCGTCATGTTGATGTGTGTTATGGATATTTTTTTTTGGCAAAAAATATACAGTAGTCCACCAAGAGGAAGGCACCACCAGGCATTACAGAGCTTTTGGTTAGATAGAATTACTCATGATTTTTCTATGTTGTACTAAATCTTATTTTTGTTATAAAAATACAAGGGTATTTCGTACTTTACTGTATTAACTTTTGATATCTTGTTTAAAAAGGTACTATTTTATGAAAATTATGTATTCTTATTTTTGGAAAGGGTATTTTATTGTGAATAAACAAGAAGGGTATTTTTCTGGGTCGTGCCAAAACATGTCCAAGAGCAAGACTCTCAAATCACGAAGCTGATGAACAAGGTAGACTGTGCTGAAACTAGCCACGTCATGGGGAGGCAGCTTGAAGTTCAAAAAGAAGCTGAGACGTCTATGAAGCAAGAAGAAAGGGGAAAAACTGCAGTACGAGAATTGCAAGTCTCATCAGAGGGGTTGATTCCTATTTACCAATTGAAGGAGTTCATCATGGGGATGATTAAAGATAACTTCGATGGAAGCTCCAGGTCAACTATGTCATATACAAAGCCATACACCCAAAGAATCGGCAATTTGAATATGGCAACCGGCTATCAACCTCCTAAGTTCCAGCAATTCGATGGTAAAAGCAACCCAAAGCAACACATAGCCCACTTTGTCGAGACATGCAATAATGCCGGAACCTACGAAGATCACTTGGTCAAACAGTTCATTCGATCACTGAAGCAAAATGCATTTGACTGGTACATTGACTTAGAGTCAAGTTCAATTAATAGTTAGGGGCAACTTGAGCACGAATTCCTCAACTGCTTCTACAGCACTCGGCGAATAGTCAGTATGATTGAGCTTACCAATTCTCACCAATGGAATGATGAACCTGTCATTGATTACATCAACCAGGAGAGGAACTTAAGCCTCAATTGCAAAAATAGACTATCCAAAAAATCAACCATCGAAATATGTATTCAGGGGATGCATTGGGGCCTCCGATATATTCTTCAAAGGATTCAGTCAAGGACATTTGAAAAGCTTGCAACCAGTGCATGATATGGAGTTGAGCATGAGCAGAAGCGGCATTGATGGACCGCTCGTCCAAGAGCCTCGAAAGCTTAAAGAAAAGCAAGACATGAAGAAAGGAAACAAGTCCTTCTCCAAAACTCAGACCAAAAAGTCAATGGCAGTAAGTGGAAAACCCATCAAATTTCGAGGAAAGACGAACCAAAAAGTCGACGAAAAGAAAGACGTCGCTCCCGAAAAATGATGGAGAAGATCAAGCCTAAAAGAAAGGTAGACCAAACAATATCCGTTCCTTGATTCTAATCTCTTTGGCATATTCGATGACCTGCTTACCCAAAATGAAGAGACCCAATGAAAAATGACCAGAAATATTGCAAATATCACCTCTTGATAGGTCATCCTATCCATGATTGCTTTATGTTCAAAAATAAGGTGATGCAATTAGCCCAACAAGGGAGGATTTCACTCGAAGAGTATAGTGCAGCCACAAACATGGTCATAATTCAAGCTGCGAGAATTGCACATGGGGAGGATTATGAAGTGTGCCACATGACGAGTGAAGAAGAGTACACTGATGCTGCAGTCGATGATTATATGGCGGCACAGACACTACAGTCGATGATTGTATGGCGGCAATATCCTTCACAGATGAAGATTTGTTGCTTTGCTCTAAACCTCATAATAGGCCATTGTTTGTGACCAGCTATGTTCGTGAGCAAAAAGTGAACAGGATACTAATTGACGGTGGCTCTGCAGTCAACTTCTTGCAGTAGTCGTCTGATGATCCAAAGTTTCAACCAAGGGGGGCAGAGAGCTCTCGGCATCATAAGGTTAAAATTGCTAATGGATGATATGCTATCAATTACATTGTTCCACGTGATCCATGCCAAATCATCATATAACATGCTGCTTGGTCGGCATTGGCTGCACGAAAATAGAGTAGTTCCTTCCACCTGGTATCAGTGCTTCAAATATTGTCTAAAAGGTGTAGTGAATAAGGTACTTGGAGATGGCAAACCTTTAACTGAAGCCGAAACATATCTCGTTGATGCCAAGTATTACCTTAGAGATGCCGAGAGTGCAAAAATAAAAGAAGACTTGACACGTGAAGAGTCTAAGCCACAAGGCGATCACAGTAAAAAGAACAGAAGTGTTGTCCCGATCCTAGCAGACCATGATCAAGAAGGCGAGTCATCCAGCACTAGTTTAGAGTCATTTAAAGAGTTGATATTGCCTCTTACAAAGCTCGATATTAAGAAGCTGTCTACTTATTCGCTCAAAGGATTTGTTCGTCTGATGCAAGGAGCTAAGGTCGAGAATGGAAGTCCAATGGAACTTGAAAATGCAAAAGGCTTTGACCCAAAAGCATACAAACTTTTAGTCAAAGCTGGATATAATGCTAAAGAGAGCCACAAATTAGGAGGACTTCCACTGGCACTAACCAAGGCACGGGGATAGGGTTTTAAGACAACACAAAAGATATTGAAAGAAGATGGGCATGACATCACAAATTCGCGATAAGGACTTGGATTCACCCCACAAGCTCCCATTCGCGTTGCCATCAAGAGAGCAGGTAACAACTATATAACGGAAGGTGAACTTTCATCAAATGATGTGAACAAAGGGGAAATGCCAAGAGTATTGATCTTTGAAAGACTTGGGCCTTTCAAAAGGATTGCATGCAAAAGAACGAGGAGTCCAAAGTACAATAGAAAGGTCGAGACTCAAGCCAGTCAAAGATTATGATGTCTTATTCCTTCCCATATGAAGTGACAAACTACTTTGGCCATCTTAAGTGGTGTAGTCTTAAAAGCTAAATGGCAGACCGTTGTCTTCACACGTACCTAGAGTAATAAAGAAGATGATAGAGAAAGTGTGGCTTCTTCTTACCGTGTTTGTGATGTTGCATACCAACTAGCTCACCAGAGTACTAAAGACCGCTTATTCAGGTAGATTATCAAACTTATCAGAGGCTGTCATATCAATGAGCGCAATGCCATAAGGATGTTGCGAGTAACTTAGGTCAAACCAATGAACGCTCAAATCAGGGAATGCATTATCTTTGAAGAGAGTAAAGAAGATGTTGGGACAACATACCGTATCACGTCGACCAAAGAAATCCCAGAAGAGGACACCGAAGTTGCTCCCCCCGAGCTCGAAGAAGGCATTAAAGCAACAATTGATGAATTGAAAAAGATCAACTTGGGAGATGTTGACAACCCGCAACCAATCTACATTAGTACACTATTGACTACCGATGAGAAAGAAGCTTACATCGAGCTTTTAACCGAATTCAAAGATGTGTTTGCATGGTCGTACAAGGAGATGCCTAGATTAGATCCGAAAGTAGCAGTTTACCACCTTGCCATTAAAAAGGAAGCTCGTCTAGTGAAGCAAGCCCAATGCCGATTTCGGCCGAATGTAATCCCTTTGATTGAGGTTGAAGTGAACAAACTCATTAAAGTCGGGTTCATTTGAGAAGTCAAGTACCCCATGTACATATCAAACATTGTGCCAGTAAGAAATAAAAGTGGCCAAATCCGAGTTTGCGTCAATTTCAGAGACCTAAATGAAGTGTTTTCGAATGATGACTTCCCGCTGCCTATAGCTGAGCTTATGATCGACGCCGCTATAGGTCGTGAAGCGTTATCATTCATGGCTGGATCATTGGGGTATAACCAGATACGTATGGCACCGAAAGATGAAGAACTAACAACATTTTGCACCCCTAAAGGTATATACTGCTACAAAGTGATGCCCTTTGGCCAGAAAAATGTTGGCGCCACATATCAAAGAGCAATGTAGAAGATTTTTGATGATATCCTCCACAAAAACATCGAATGCTACGTGGACAACTTAGTGGTAAAATCTAAGAAGCAAGAGGATCACCTTCATGATATCAGGATGGTCTTCGAACATTTAAGAAGGTATCAACTTAGAATAAATCCACTAAAATGCACCTTCCGAGTTTTATCAGGTAAGTTCCTTGGATTCATCATCAGCCATTGAGGCATAGAGATTGAGTAAGCGAAAATTGACGTGATCTTGAAAATACCCGAACCTCAGAATATTCATGAGCTAAAAGGTATACAAGGGAAACTGGCTTATCTCTCATGATTTATCTCAAACTTAGCTGATCAATGTCAACCATTCATCCGCTTGATGAAAAAGGGTACTCCCTATGAGTGGGGCGATACATGTCGCAATGCCTTCGACAACATAAAGTCGTATATAATGAAACCTCCTATGTTGGTTGCACCAGTGTCGAGACGATCTTTAATTCTCTGCATTACTGCTTAAGAATGTTTTGTTGGAGCCTTGTTTGCTCAAAAAAATAACAATGGGAAAGAAAATGCCTTGTGCTACATGAGCAGAATGATAACGCCAAATAAGTCGAAATATTCACCAATCGAAAAGATTTGCTTAGCCCTTATCTTTGTGATTCAGAAGCTGAAGCACTACTTCAAGGTTCATTTTGTTTGTCTTGTCTCAAGAGCAAATCCACTTACGTACGTCATATCGAGGCCGGTCCTTTCTGATAGGCTTGCCAGGTGGTACCTTCAGCTGTAACAGTTTGAGATTGTGTATGTGCCTCAGAAGGCAGTGAAAGGTCAAGCTCTGGCTGATTTTCTGGCTGACCATCCTATCCCTGTTGAATGGGAATTGTTTGACGATTTTTCCTTGGAAGATGCCCTTATGATTGAAGTCACTTCTCCATGAAAAATGTACTTTGACAGAGCTTCTCATAGGGAGGTGGCAGGTGCTGGAGTCGTATTCATCACTTCTAACGGTGAGGTACTCCCATATTCTTTTACTCTGACCCAAAATTGGTCTAACAACGTCGCCGAATATCAAGCTCTTATCCTCAGTTTGGAGATGGCGGCGGACATGAAGTAGCTTCACCTCAAAGTATATGGAGATTCTAAGTTGGTAGTCAACCAGCTGAATGGGTCTTATGAAGTGAAAAAGCCAGAGCTGGTCCCATACTTTGATTATGCCAGAAGACTTGTTAGTTGGTTTGGCCATGTGGCAATCAAGCATGTACCAAGAAAAGAGAATAAACAAGCTGATGCTCTAGCAAAACTCGCTTCCACCCTCGCGATGAATGAAGAGGAAGCTCGTGTGCCAATATGCAAGAACTTGGTGATGCCACCGATATTTGATAATGAAGACAGTGAAGAAGTAGAGAATGACATCGTGGAAGTATTTGAGGTTGAAAAGGAAGGTTAGCGCCAACCATTCGTAGATTACTTGAAGTACAAAAGGTTGCCAGATGATCCACGCAGAAAGGTTAATATTGGACGGCGTGCGGCTCGCTTCATTTACTATAGAGATACACTGTACCGATGCTCGCTCGATAGAGTCTTCCTGAGATGCTTGAGTGAGGAAGAAGCCATTCATGCTATGGAGAAAGTTCATTCCAGAGCTGCAGTGCACATCAGTCAGGCCCAAAATTATATTTTCGAATCAAAAGAATAAGCTACTATTGGCCATCAATGGTAAAAGAGTGCATGGACTATGTGCAAAAATGTCAAGCTTGCCAGTTCCATGCAAACTTTATCCGCTAACCGCCCGAGTCGTTGCACCCTACGGTGGCTTCATGGCCTTTTGATGCTTAGGGATTGGATATGTTAGGTCCCTTGACCAAGTCTTCGGTAGGATACTTTCATCCAGGTGGCCATAGATTACTTTTCCAGGTGGGCTACAGTAGTGCCCCTCAAAGAGGTGAAAAAAGAGAATATTGTTGACTTTATCCGCATCAACATCATATACCGTTATGGGGTTCCACGATACATAATCATTGATAATGGGAAACCTTTCAACAACAGTCTGATAGGCAAGCTTTGTGAAAAGTTCAACTTTAAGCAAATGAAGTCTACCATCTACAATGCTGCCTCCAATGATCTCGCCGAAGCATTCAACAAGACTTTATGCAATCTATTGAAGAAAGTGGTTGCAAAATTAAAGCGAGATTGGCATGAAAGGGCGTATTGAACAACTTACAGAACACCAACACAAGCAACTCCATATTCCTTGGTGTATGGCACTGAAGCAGTTGTCCCCCTCGAGCAGCAGATTCCATCACTGAGAATAGCTGTGTAGGAAGGGCTAACTGAAGAAGATAATGCACGGCTACATCTTGAAGAGTTGGAAGCCCTTGATGAAAAGAGGCTGGAAGCACAACAGAGACTTGAGTGTTATCAAGCTCGTATTTGCAGAGCATTTAATAAGAAAGTGAAGCCATGCTCTTTTCAAGTATGTGACTTAGTGCTTGCTGTGAGAAGGCCCATCGTCACAACTCACCGGACCGGAAACAAGTTCACCTCCATGTGGGAAGGCCCTTATATGGTTAAAGAAGTCTACACAAATAGTGCATACAAGTTGGTCGCCGAATGTGGTTTGAGGATTGACCCCATAAATGGGAAATTCTTGCGCTACTATGCATAAATGATGCAAATTGCTCTTGAGGCACGAGCTTAAACTGCATCAAACTCCTAACCCGCATGAGTATAAACTATGTACGGTACCCACCAATGGTAATGCACGTGGTTAAACTGCTAACATACTCCACTAAAGGTGTTTCATGTGGTTAAATTTAGAAATACTCCACCTTGTCCAGGGTGGTTAAGCCATGGATACTCCTGGCCCGCATAAGTATAAGCTGTGTACGGCTTCCCCCTTAAAACAATTTCTATCTTTGAACTACGTTATGACTTGATCCCTTCATTGGGTACGTAGGCAACTTGGATAATTTCTAAGTCCAAATCAAGATTTTTGAAGATATACTTTCTTAGTGGAGCCATTATCTTACCAAATTGGAAGCCAGAACGGTTGAAGAATCGTGTTTGCAATAAATTTTATTATCATGAAAGTTAGCAATTTATTACATAAAGTTTGAAAATTATAGTCAATTGTATTTTCATGTTAGTATTAATTTACTGCGAAAGACATGTGGTGCAATTCATTGTATTGAGAGATAACAAGAGTTGCATTCACATCCAAGAGATTGCAAAATATCAAGTACGTGAAAAGATTTCTATTGCGTAATTAAAAACAAAGAAAAAAAAAGGGGGAAACATTGTTTATAAGAGTGCAAACTCTTAAGCTAATCTCAAGCAAAAGGACTCAAATTCTTCAACTCTTCCCTAGCAGGCTCGAGTTGTGCTGTTAAAAGCTTCATTTTTTCAATCTCATCGTTACTTAGTAAAGAAGCACTCTGGAGGGCGGTGATTTCCTTTTCAATCTCACCAACTTCAGCTTCAGCATTTTGTAGGAGTTGTTGTTGTCGCTTCAATGATTGAAACAAACTCTTCTTCCGCCCATTCAAGTTGTTGATCTCTTGTTGAATTTGCTCCAACTCCTCTTTGGTAGACTGAATTAGATTAGCCTCCTTACTTTCTTTAGTCTTGGCATTTGAAAGACGTTCTTTGGCTTTTTCTAGCTGATGGGCAATAAGTTCCTTAGACACTTTCTCAGAGGATGCAGATTTCGCCTTATCATAAGCAGCTGCCTTAGCGAATAAAAACTTAAGTGAGCCTTCCACATAGGAGATGTCGAATTGCTAAAACTTTTCATTGAGCTAAGCACTATATCGACCTCGTCTTCAATGGAGGAAAGGGAGTCGAGAGAAATGTGTGATATCTTTTCTATAAGATCTCTCCACAGTTTTTGAAGAAACTCTTTCTGATGATTATTGATGAACTTCTCACCTTGAAAAACTGAAGCTTCAGGGCATGGAAGTGTCAATTTTGCTTTATTCAACTTGGGGACTTTTTTGCACCCCTTCTTAGCAAGTGGAGGTACTACAACTGATGAGTTAGATTCCACAGTCGATCCTTGGCTATCTTTAGATCCATCATCGTCATCAAGATTGAGCATCTCATTCTCCCGCTGAAACATTACATGTTTTAAAGTTAGAGAATTCAAATAAAACAAAAAGTTGAAAAGGGAAAGCATTAAGAGACAACCTCGCCAATAGATTGATCAATTGAGAGCTTGGAATCTTTCTTTGGCCTCTTCCAATAACGATCTGCATTCCTACTTCAACTTTCTTCTACAGGTTGAATGGCAGTTTTTCTTCTATTTCCTTCATCTTGTTTCTCGTAGGGGGTTGAGGCTTTGAGCAAATCTAAGTCAGCGAGCTTTGTGACATTCTCCTTGAAGAAAGTTCCTTGCGTCTTGCCTCACCATTTTTTGTAGTTGTCCGAAGAAAACTTCTTTGCGTTCACAGGAATGGAAGGGAAACATACTTGAGCCATTGACTTGGAGTAAGTGCACAAGTGCCAATGTTGAATGCCTTCGTCTAAAGATGCTTTATGACTATCTCGCTCAAGAACTCCCGGAACTTCTTGATGGTACCCAAATTGGAGGCCGAAACGATGAGAACTGTAAGGCTCCATGATAAAACGCCCACCTTGTCACAGAGGTAGATAACCAGAACGAATGGCGATGAAGTAATCTCGATCGAGCTCTTTAACATGCTCATTGTCGATGTACGAGAAGTTGCGATGCTTCATGATCATGTTGCAAGTCTAAGAGTCAAGCTATCCTTTGTGGATCTTCTTGCGAGCTTCGTTCGGGTCATAGTGTCTTGCGCCGCCTTCACTGGAGAATTGAGCCATCTTGGGGCCTCGTATGCTTTGACGAACTTGAGAGTGAGTCTTGCTGTAGTGCGATAGGCAGCCAAAGATAAAGTGGATAGGAAAAGAGGAGTAGACACACGTCAGCTGTAGTGAACTTGAGATCTTGTTCAAACCATTGTAGATGCTGGCTAGAGTCGGGATTGTAAGACCTACTTTGTGCCCACTAGCCATGATGCTTACAACTTTGAAAGCGCTTGGATGTATGGAGTTAATGTCATCAATTAATTAGAAGGACGAAGGTGCAAAGCAAATAAGTCAGATGCGCCGCCAAGTATGTCTCTTCTTTTAAACTCCCCGCAGTGCTAAGTTTGGAAAACAACTTTTCTTCTGCTCTGGACCAGCCCTGGTGAGTGCCAAAGTTGCCGATTGGATTGTGAGTTGACTTCGAACGAGATGACTTCTTCCCGCTTTGCGGTGGTGGTTGGTAATACTTAGTGTCTTTCTTGGACCAGAAGTTAACCCACTCACCAAGTGTGACTTGAGAGAGTTGACCTCCTTCGACACTCCTTTGTAGCAAGTGGAAGGTGTGAAACAAGTACTTGCAGCAGTTGGGAACAAACCTTCGGCCCACCCATCAGCTTTGGTAAGCTCCATGGCATCGGGAACCACTTTGTTGTAGAGAAGTCCTGTCAGTGAAAGGCCAGCTAAAGTACACAGATCCCACAACGATATGGAGAGCTCTCCGAATAAAGTCAGAAGGGTATTGGTAGTAGGACTCCATGCCTCACAACACCTTGATGATCTCTAGGTGGCAATTGTACGTGAACAATGAAGCATATACCGTGTCGTAGATCCCGGCCTCCACCAACTTGCGCTCGCACCAGCTGAGGATGTCTTCTGTCCACTCCAAGTAGCCTTTGACATACTTACACTCGCCTTCGAACCGGATGGAGTCTCCCTACTTAGCCTTGCCTTCAATGATGTTTTGCCCTAGCATTGGAAAGATACTTGGCTTGTCTGAGTGCTTGTGATGAGTTGCTTGCAAGCACCATACCTTGGACGTCTTGTTCAAAAGAATCTCTTGAGACCATTCTTTTGTGTAGAGTGGATTCGTTAATCTTGTCCACTGCTTCGCGTATCGGCCGATAAGAGGGACATGGACGGCTAAGATTGTACCTTTCTCGATGGGTTGTTTCTTGTCATCAAGGACGATCAAGTGCTTCACTCTAAAAGAAGATGAATAATCTGTAAAGCACACCATAACTTAACCTATCAAAGTGCAAACATGAACACAAGCAAATGAGTTAGTTTACCCATCTCAAATTTGAAAGTTTACCCATCTCAAGCCCATTTGAAAAAATGTCGAGACTCATTCAGTCCAAACGTGCTTGATGCGTTGTCCATGAACAAGTCTCGGGGGGGCATTTGTAGACAAATAAAATTCACAGCCAATTAAATGCCGAAATGTGGTGAATAATATATTAAATATCAATATTATATTTTCTAGTTTTATTTGTGGAATTTAATTAAAATTAATTCCTAAATAAAATAGTTAATTAATTGATCTTTTAATATATATTTTCTTGGCCAACCAAATGGTGCCAAATGTCAAATTAGACTATTTTGGTAATAAATATAATATCTTGCAAACATATATGCTAGATATTATTATTGACAATGCATATAATATCTTGCAAACATATATGCTAGATATTATTATTTCAGGCAATTCAAATCACATCTTGTCATTAAGGCAACGAATTGCTAGCAAATATGAGTCGACCAATCAAATTGCGCCATATCGTCAAGTAAACATGGCAAGATACTCTCCCCTACACCTATAAATAGGGGTCTTCTCTACAAACCAAAGACACACATAGAAGAAGACATCGAAGCACAAGAAGTCTTCAAAGCAAGAGAAGCGAAGGAAAACCCGTAATTCTCTCAAGACGATTCGAGGTGATCAAGTCGAAGTTCCCGGCATTCTTTACGAAGATCACCAAATCGAGGCGTTTGATTCGCAATCAAGGTGTGAAGCCAGCGAAGCAGCTTTTTTTCCACGTTAAATACACAATGATCAAGGAGAAGTTCCCGGCGTTCTTCACCAAGATCAACCAAATCAAGGCATTCGATCTGCAGACAAGGTGCTAGGCCAGCAAATCGACGTTCTTTCCAAATACATATCATGTAACGCCCCGAAACCTCTAGTTAATTATGAAAACATCTATTTATAACCATCTCACAAAAACATGCTAGCATAAACGTAATGAAACCAAACACGCATACTAATATTCCAAAAGGCGAGTTTACAAACGTCGTTTATTACAAATACACAATATATACATAACTTAACTACCAAGTTTCTAGCACAACGCATACATAACTAACTAAAAGCCTCGAAGCGCCCTCCTAAGTCTTCCTCGTTCCTATCTTCCTGTGTCTCAAATCCGGCTAAAACATAATAGAAAGCAACGTCAACATATACACATGTTGAGTAGAAATTCGCATAGAACATGAGGTGTTCGTGTGAAATTGCATATTGTTATAAAAGCACATAAACCATATAGGTTTCAGCTTTGATAAAATCACATAATTTCACATATAATACTTTACCTTTGGATCATGCTATTGTGATCATAATTTCCTTATAACTCCCACACAATATTCCCAATAATTACACCAATTCCAACTAATCTTGGTGTTTCCAATCACAATATTCACAATAATTACACCAATTCCAACCAATCTTGGTGTCCAACCAATCACAACGGTGGTCATATCCCGGGCATATGCCGAATGCCTACGATCCACAACTAATACATGGAACACTCCGTCCATACAAGATGAGAATAAGCATGGATGGCGAGAACTGTTTTAAGACCGGCAAACCCATTGCCACCCGGTCGAACACTAGCCCCATCCACACCAATCATATATGCGGCCCTTTCACACATAATTCCAAAACATACAAATCACAATTTCATCACAAACTAACTATTTCAGCTCAAAATCAACACAAAGTATCAAAATTTCCAGTTTTGCGAAATCGTCATTTACAACTTCGAACTGAAATTTCTAGCTTGCAAACTACCAAAATTCCAACTTAAAACCTACTGGAAATCCACACATATATTCCCAAGGTTGTAAAATAGACTTTTCGAGTATAAATTTTTGGATTTTCAGTTCACGAAACCTGAAACTTTCAGACTGCGACGCGAAACGATTTAGCGCGCAACTTCTGAAAATTTCAGCTTTCGCAATCCAAACCTCCAGCTTTTAAAAACCTGTTTCTACAGCTTAATCTAAACTGAATTTACAGTACATAAACCAGGTTTTTTGGTTGGAAATTTTCGGATTTTCCATCAGTGCGAAAATCGAACTTTTCCCCTTTTGAAACAAATTTTTTTGTATGAGCAGTGATTTCCAGCATGTGTGCAACTCGAAATTTCAGCCTTGAAACCTTAAAATTTTTTTAGCTTGTAACACATAAATAACACAAATAAGGCTATAACAAGGTATAAAACATAATAACATAGTATAATTACAACAATTTCAACATGCTTATTCAAGAATTTAACCAAACATGGTCAAAGCAACATCATAATCATCATATTCACATATATAACCAACACATCTTGAAATCCCTTAAACCCAAGATGGAAACCAACTTGTGGTGACCTCCTAGGTCTTATAGGGAAGATAACATGCTAATAGATTAAGAAAAACCTAGCCCTAGCTCATGCCCTAGGCAAATTTCTACCTTAATATGTCTTTCTTTCTTTCTTTGTAGGGTTTGGAGTAGGGATGGTGTTTGAAGGGTTGAGAGGGTTTCAAGACTTGAAGGATATTAGGAAAGTTGAATGAAAACAAGAGGAATGAAGTATGTGTGTGTGTGTGGCCGGATATTAGGGTGTGTGTGTGGCCGGATATTAGGGTGTGTGTGTGGTTTTTTGGTATTTTTCCAAGTAATATAATATATATACTAATAACAAGACATAGCATTAAAATAGCATTAAGTCCTTTTCTAATTATTACCCTAATTAGCCAAGTATTTGGTCTAAGTAGCTTAAGTGTTACTCTACTTTTATCATGGCCAAACATGTATTCATACTTCTAGAAGGTGTATGCCAAGTGTATTTATACATTGTATTTGGCAAGCTTGGTGGATAAGACTCAATACAAGCCTAGTATTTAACATTTTATATTTTTCTCTTTAAAAAATCCCCAAAAAACGTCCAGCCCCCTATTTATTCAGAAAAATTGCAAGTTAATTCTTGTATATTGTATATTTATGCAAGAAATAATATCTAGGGGTAGAAAATATAATTTACTCATTTCTTAGGGGGTTTTAGGGCATAAAATCCGAAAATTCATAATTAATTTAGAAAAATTCCAAAAGTATGAAATTTAATCTTTATAAATCTGAAATCATATGTATATTTCCCAGAAATTAAAAATGTTTTAGTTATATTTTCAAAAATTGCAATCTAGGACATAGAAAGTTCGAAAATTGTGTTCGAATGTCAAAGTCGTCTAAAATTTGGAAAATCATGTAATTTATTCAAAATTGCATCTTCTCCATGCATAAAAGTCTAGAATACTTATTTATATTATTTTTGAAAACTAATGAGTATTTAATAGATGAATTTTTCAAGAATGGTAATCAAAATTTGAAAATTAGTACTCTTTCGTTCAAATTGTACATTAATCTCAAAATCAAACTAAAACATGACAATAACAAGTAATAAGAACATTTCCAAGAAGCATAGGATTTCATATCAATTATTTAAATAATAAGGAGTACCGGGTCATTACAGAAACTTTGGAGGTTGGTAGCCTATCGGCATCCTCAGTGAGTCGATGCGTCTGGTGTAGGGCTTCGAGTACATAGGATAATGCTGTACTAGGGCACCATACTGAGCTTTTATGGTGTTGGCAATCATGTCTTGCAATTGCTGTACCGACAGTGTGGCGACAGAGGTAGTTGATTGCTCAAGCCTTGGCCTGTGCTCGTATTTTTGATGTTTCTTGAGTTTGCCCTTCATTTGCGGCTTGGACTTGAGGATTCTGATACCTGTGACTAGGCTCCCCAACATTTGAACACTCAAACCTGCCCACAAGTTGAGCGATTTAAAAGTCCTTATCCTCAATCGTTCTTTGCAGGTTTGCTATAGCCTAAGCCATCTGAGCCAACTGTTCGTCCACAGTAGTTATCTCGGCGAAGTGGAGTGCTTTGCTAGCAAATGCCGCTGGGCTCGGAGGGTTGGAACCATGGAAGGAATCGGACTCGGAGACCTTGGCCTTGGTTGAGGATTGATTGACAACGTCCTTGGTAGGCTTCTCAATGTCGTCCCTTTTGGTGAAACCAACATTATTGTTCTTGGGGGCCATCGAACTTGCTGAAAGAGCGATTTGATGCGTCGTTAGGAGAAAAGAGATGAGGGGTAGGTTAATGTCCCACCGGGCGTGCCAGAAATTTGTGCACACAAAATTTTCGTATATGTAAAACAAACAAGTACAAGACAAGAAAAATATGTGACAAATATTTCAAATTTGAAGAAAGGATATAATTTAAAAGGAAAATAATTTCCTATTAGACTAAATCCCCTGATTCTTCTCTCCGAATTTGTTTCCGAGGGCTTGAAGCTTGTTCTCGGATGAATGATGTGATTCCTTCCTAAATTTGCAGGATAGAAGTCACGATTTACCTTGAAGTCAAAGATCAACTTTGAAATCGAAGGCCTTGAAGCACTTGCGCTTTGAAGACGAAGTAGAGCCTTTGTGGATGCAATACGTTATTGGAGCGGTCGCTTGCGATTTGAAGTCTTGAGAATTTTGAGAGCTCATGCGAAGATCGTATTCTTGTGAGCTTGTCTCTGTATGTGTTGAAGACTTCTTGATCTCCCCCTTTTTTTTTTGAACCCCAAATGACCCCTACTTATAGGTGTTTGTGTAGGGTTTTCGGATTGCTAGCTACTTTTTCGATATTTATCTCTTCAATATAAATTATTATTAAAGAGAGAAATATCATTTACGTGTCATTATTTGATTGGTCCATGCGACAAAATGCGCCACTTGTCACCATTTGATTGGCTTTGGACTTTCGGGCTGCAAGACTTGATTTAATTGGTCGGAACACTTCATATTGACACTTGGCAACTTCTCATTCGCCCATAAAATAAATACTAAAATATCAATTACAATTAACTATTTAATGTTGGAATTAAATTTAGAAAATTCCAAAATGTAAATAGAAAAATGTAATTAATACTTAATATTTTAATTTACAGTTGTCACTTTTTCATTGGACGAAATTTAATCACCAACACCCTCTTCTACAAACATTATTGGAATGTTAAACATGACAATAGGTTCGTCAATTATTTGACGGTGAGGATAAACACCTATATAATGGCGACATAAATGTGAATAAGGTCATTATACGGGATGCGCATCAATAGATGAACTCACACTCCCAATGTGAATGGTCTTACAAAGCAATTATTCACCGGTGCAAAAAATTGGGTAAAGGCGTTGTTAAGAATGCCCGGTGCACATTATGATAAGACCAACAACAAAGTGTACTCTAACGATATTGTTTGGAATGAGTTGTATAAGTTAATATTAATTTTAAATATTTTGAATTCCAAAACATTGTCACAGTTTTTATTCACGTATGAGATATATAACAAAAGTTCTATAAAATTCCCAAATCATTTTGTAACAACGACACTCGCTGGGACTTGTCTATTCGTATATAAGGGATCTTGCTTGGGATGACTTGCAGGTCATTTTTAACAACTTACGAGGAGCAAGAAGTTCTATATTCCAATTAATAATTTTGCTTAGCGTAGTTGTCTAATAATATTCTGGTAAGTCCTCAACTATGTGTTGGTGTTATATTTAGATTTAGTTTTTCTATTATTATTTTTTTATTACAATCAACTCGAGACACCCTATAGATGTTAACTGGAAAGACACCCCCACACACACGCACACACTCGCTCAAGGGGGAAGGGGGAAAGGACAAGAGGGTTCGAACTCACGACCTCACTGATGCCAGTTCGAACCCCCACCCCTGGGCTACAACCCCAATGGTTAGTTTTTCTATTATTGATCCCACATATGTATCATTTTTTATCCTTCAACTTTAATTATGTGATACTTTTTGTTAGTGTTATATGTGATGAAAATAAAAGTGCCTCTAACACTGCACACAATTCTTATTTTATATGCCAAAAAATATGAATTTTCATCAAATTTATATTTTAAAAGTTGATCCCCATAAACACACCTCATAAACACACAATCTTTTACAAAGATTTCGGTGACAGCCCCAAATCAATTCAATCCAAAACCTCTACTATAAAATGATGCTATATCTTCTCCTCTACTCATCAATACACACCACATGTATTGTGAGCAGTTGAGATAAGAAAAGACAAAAATTTATGATATGAGAAATTTTTTTAAATATTTTCTTCATTATCTCAACCGCTTACCAATACACGTGGTATATATTGATGAGTGAAGGAGAAGATGTAGCATCATTTGGTAGCAAAGGATCCAGACTAAAATCAATTTTGCATACTCAAATTAGAGGTAAATTGACTACATTTAATTTTGGTGGTTGAACCATCTTGCACTGGAAATAAATAGAGGAAAGTTGATCCTAATCTATCATTTAAGTAATAAAAACAAGTATCGATCCTACTGGTCAAAAAACCAAAAACAACACCCTTTAAACAACAACATTACAATATAGTAGCCAAAAAAAAAAAAAGAAAAGGAAGAAGAAGAAGAGAGAGAGAGAGAGAATCATGCGAGACAAAAATGGATTCCCAAATCAAAGTGACATGTTTTACACACCTGAATGGACTCAACCGATTGAAGAGCATTTCATTCGTTCTCTAGACTTCGACACATATGTAGAAGAAAGAGCACTTATAACGTTCGATTGTAAGTTCACTACCTTTTCCATCGAATCCGTAAACAAGCAGTACAAAATGGATTTAGATTACTATTATGCCTAACAAAATTGCACCTTGCTCATCGTTATTATCTTACCAGGTCTATGATTCTTATGTATCCACAAGTTCATTATAATTGGAAAACTCGAAAATGTTCAACTATCCTGGAAATGTGGGGCTACATATGCCAGGTCATCATCCACACATTAATCTTACAATTTCACTAACATATAGGTACACGATCTTGGAGTTGTGTACATTTTGGTGCCAGAGCCTTTATTTTCAGAAATTTTGGCCCTAACTTAGCCTGTCTAATTACCACTCTGAAGAAAGTATTGCTCATGAATAATTAAAATTTGGACGAAGTTGTCGGCTAATGACCAAGTGGTAATAGGCACGTTCACCCTTCTTTAATCTATGAAGTCAAATAACACAAAGAAATAGAAGTATTGCTTCATGCTGTCGCCAATTATAATTCTTATTTACCGTATTGAAATATAAATTTTTGTATTCCTCCATTAAGGTTTTCCAAGACAAAATTTGGTATTCAATGCACCAAAACAATAGGGTAGTCTTAAAATTGATGTGCAATTTAGCAACATCTGTCCACGTATCAGATTCGAACACCAAAGCTCTATCAATTACTCCCAATGGCTTGCGGATTCTAACTCCAATCCGAGTTCACGTGCATCTTGTTCTCATCCAAATGATGCAACTTTTAAGTGATCTTGTCGAGACTATCTTTTTTGTGGGTGTATTGACAAACAATGTCTATTAGGCTAATGTCCCTTAAATTGATGCATTTTTATGTTCTTTATGTGTGGTGATTGTGGTTACTTACTAGATTGTGGCCTTTATGTGGCTAGAAGTTTTTTTTTTTAAAGTTGCTGCCATTGTTGGCTACGGTGGGTTTTTTAGTATTAGAACAATGTGACATTTGGTGGATTTTCAACCAGTCTTATTTATCAATGCTCAAGAATTATCGAAATGAAGATGTTTTGAGCAGGTTTAAATATTATGGTCCCATTTCTTAATTCAGTTTCAATGTCTTGGCATCTTAAATTTACCGTATATTTAAACACGTGTTTTTTGTTCATCAGAAATTTTCAGGAATTCACATGGTGAATACCAACAATAATGGTGGGGTATCAGGATTAGTTTTGATTTAATTACTCGTAACGATTGGTGATGTCCAACATAGACCAACTATGTACTTCATTGGATTACCCAGCTTTATTTATTAGTTTGCACATCCGTTTTTCAATTTTAGTAAAGTAAGACAAAAAATATTAGAGGGACTCAATAGAAATGAGGTATTGTGTGATGAAGAATTCAATAAATGCAACCAACATGCATCAGTACTTATTACTAAGGAATAGATTGTGTAAAGATATCATTTTGGCCCATAAAAAAAAAAAGAAATGGAATATATTTTGTTCCCAAAAATAAAAATTATATACATATATATATTTATTTAGAATACATAAACAATATCCCCATATATATATATATATTTGTTCAGAATACATACACAAGATCCCCTCTTGCCGAGCAAAAGATACCAATAAGGACAACCCAACAACGCGCGAGTGACATTACTCAAGAACGAATGTTCTATTCAGGAGATCGGACAATCGAAAAGGATGTGAAGTTGATATTGATCTTGCATTCACGAAATTTGACATGTCCCTAATTGTGACATCCCGATTTTAGGTCTAACGACTATATAAAAATCTGTTATTAGGATATACGTGCATGCTTAATTATATTTCATGTTTTATATGATTCTTATTTTATGTGTGAATTATGTGAAGTGATAATTATATTTATCATAAACAATTGAATTTATGATACATATCTAAATCGAGAAATATAGAAATATACATACACTTGTTTTCAAGAATTACAACTTATTAATTTATTTGTAACAAAGTCATATGCATAAATATATTTATATTAAAAAATATAGCTATATATGCATGTAATTTTTGAATTTATATGTATATATTATATAATAGGTCATGTTTTATCATATATATTAATATACTTATCCAAAAATGTCATTTTCTTCTAACAAATGTTCTTAAATGCTAAGATCTTGATAAGATTCTTGATAAACATAACAAAATTGGATAACTACAAAATATCTTATCCTTATCTTATCCTATCTTATCCTATCTTATCTTATCTTATCCTATATCATTTTATCTTATCTTTGTGCATTTATTATAAATTGACCTTATAATATAAAACCCTATTTCTTGCCCTAAACTCTATAAAAAGGGGCCATTGTCTTCATTTTCCAACACACACACTAAAAACCTCGCCTAAAAACACACACCCACACTCACTCCACCCTCAACACACAAAACACCCTCTATTTATAGCATATCTTCCACACACACACACACACACATGTATATATATTGATAAACCCTTCTTTTTTCATACATATATACTTATTAGCCTTCTATATACCCCCTTATTTCCCTTAAACATTCTTGAAAAGGTAGAAACCTTGCTTAATCCAATAAGTAGGAGTGTTATTTATGTTCACCTTGAGTAAAAGTTTTTGCTTAGGCATGCTTCAATGCTCTTGAGTATAAGTTCTTGCTTAAATCATGCTTCAATGCTCATAAGTAAAAGTTCTTGCCAAGCATGCTTCAATGCTCTTGGTTTCGTAGCTTGTCTATTTTTTAAGTGATTTTCATAAGTTGTTATTTCATGATTAACTCAGAAATAAGTGTTATGTTACATGCTATTTTCTTGAATGCTATTCTCTTGAATAATCTATTATGTTACCACAAGTTGCTAGAAAACATGTTTTTTTAGTTGTAATAATGCTCTATTTCATAAATTAGGAATAAAACATGCTTAGTTATTATTCCAAATTATGGTATGCTTTTATGATTTAAGTATGAGAATATGTTCTTTATGTTTTTATGTAAGATTATATGAAAATGTGTAATATTTTTCTTAAAGTGGATACTAGGTATAAGTTAGTGTCTTAGTTTCTAAACTATGATTATATGAGTATTGTGTTAGTTCAAGAATATAAGTAATTAGATTATTCTTTAAACAAAGATTACTAGTCATGAGCAATCACGGTATAGTATTCTAACTACAACTATTAATGTAAATTTTAGGAGGAAGTCAATTTTATCTAGCCGACCCAAATCTATAAATTTGATAAACTCCTAAGGTGAGTGCTTTGTCAACTCCTTTTTGGGGCTTTGAACTATATGATATAAATATTATTCTTATAGCCTACCTTATCAAATTTATAACATTCAATCTTTTGGAAAATGTTTTCCAGACATATAAGACAAGTATTTTCGAAAATATTGTATTTCCTGATATTGTCAATTATATCTGTCCTAAATTGATTTTTTTGACACCTTTGGGATATCATGTTTTAATTATGTTCTATGTATTCCGGGTGTAGAAACGATTATTGCTTTGTTGACAAGTTGTGAGTCATATATGTCCTATTATATCTGTTTACCCTTAGGGACACCCTTTGGAAGTTTGGGCTCAGGTACTTATAAGAGGAATTTTATTGGACGGAACGGACCATCGATGGAACCGTTTATATGATACCATTCCGTGAAAACCAATGTCTACGTACAACTGGAGGATGATTGTAGTAGGGATTGGAGCGATGTATTGCACGGATGCGTGATACATCTCCGTCTTGTTTAGTGTCGAGGTGGCTTCTCGACGAGGGAGGCATAAGGGTTTCTGTTATGATTTATCTATTTTGGATAGTTATAAGGTTGGAGACTCCATCTCGGGCTCATTGTCAGTATTACTCAATTCAGTTATTATTATCAAGTCACACTTCACACTACGTGCACTTTATTATGATTTAACAGTTTTGAGTCTCATTTCCAGTCATATATATATATATATATTTATCTGTATGTAGCCTCAGTAAGTCATTTGGACTGAACCCTTCATTTCTTTCTGTTCATTGCCTCAGAATTAGAATAATGGGCATCCGTATGGTGGTTGCCGCATCTCCAGTTGTTTATATTAAGTTTCTTTGCTTCACTTTGTTTTGTTGCATAATCCGTAGCTTGCTACTTGATACCACTAGTTGGCTATTTTGATGTTGTACTCGGTTGCACTACTTGGTTGCACTAAACATAGTTACGTATATTATCCATGTTGCATCTTTTACTCTGCCTCCAATGTGTATTGTTAAATTAGGCGTTCGTACTGGGTGTGAATTTCATAATTGGTGCTTAGTGTGATCATCGGTGGGCTCCAACCCTATAGGAAGATCCTAGCGAGTTCATGTGATAAGTATATATTAATATTATATTACATGTGATTGTAATATATATATACTAATATTATATATACTAACATGCGATTTCATAATAAGTATATACTAATATTATATTACATGTGATTGTAGTGCCACCACTTCGCTATGGCATACTACCATAAAGAGGACGCTCATTGGGAGACATAGAAAGAAATCTTTGAGGTGCCCGGAGAACTCATAGAAGTTTGATTGGTTCACATCCTCTACTGTGTAGGATTCGCCCCTTTCTTGTTATTGCTTTTTCATTAGATTTTAAGTTTTGGGTTATGACAACACTCTTCCCTCTTTTTGCCGTTTATTTGTTATCTTTTAAGTATGGGATCATGAGTAGTCATCTCTGTCTTTAATGTGTTATTGTAACTATTAAGTAATTGTCTCGGGTCACTGTTGGGTATGCGTTAATTAAGTTTCCTCAACTTGCAATGCTTAAATGTTCTCACTTTTGCGCATTGCTATGGTCATCATTGCACCTGAATCTTAATTGAAGTGTGTTTTCTGTAATACGAATTGTGTGATAGGATCACCATGCAGCTTCATGGAGGTAATACTAGTACCATAATCTACAACCACGATTCGTTGTTATAACGAACATCAATTTAATTCCATTTCAAATCGAGGGAAAGGAATTAAGATAAGGTATGCACAAGTAGCTCGTATGGAACTTCTACTTTTTGAGTAAATTTTAATCACTAAAATAGATAGGCTTTCTACAAGTCTGTATACAGTATTTCCATCACCCTATCCCAAACAAGTACAAACATACTAGTTGTCAATAACAACATCAAAACTAATAATGAACTACATAAATTATATACACAAAAAAAATATACTATTCCAAAAGATAAAACAAAAATACAATAACAAGATTCACACGCACTGCCTGGAGTACAGAACATTAACCTATTTATTGTGCCTAACCAAAAGATTGCTCTGCAAAGAGACAATTTTAAGTTTCAGTTTGGTACTCGGTCTATTGGCAATTCCTAAAAATGACTCAGTCATAAGAGCAATGTCAATGAGTTTGGCCCTTGTGGCTCAAACTGGAGCGTCAATATCATGTGTGTATTTCTTCCCCACACATGCATGGTTACAAATGGTAAACTTCATGACACTTCAAAATGTCTATTGTTTGAACTAAGATTTGTACTAATTCGTATGAAGGACTCTTGTGTTTTGTTTCGGCGTATTCACATACCAGAATCCTTTGCATTCCTGATAAACAAATCCAATAAGTTTCATGTTTCCACTGCATAGCATAACAAAACAATGTTTAAAATAATAGTTGTTTCACAAACATATCAAAGGAATTTAACTTCAATCTAATTGTACTAGTCAAATAACTACACTTAATAGGTCTTCCACCCATTTTAGACATACAAATATGAGGGATGGGTCCTTTTTCATAAAGATACAAATTACAGAGCATGAAATTTATTGTTCACAAAATATAACCCATTAACATTTACTAAAAGATGGCCTATTTTTTTCGCAAAATCTACCAAATGATAACATAAAATCGACATTAATTGTATTGTGGAAAAAAAAAATAATGTAAAACCATTCCTCAACAAACCCCAAACCCACAGACATATGAAGCAGACATACATTGACGCATCTTCCGAAATTCATTCATACCATAAAACATAATCTTCAAGGATGGCATTAAGAGGCACAAACAAGAACCCTTGATAATTTATGGCGATCTTCGGATGCTGAAATACATTCACCGCTCCTTTTTTGTTGAATAAGAATTGGGGGAAATATGAACTATGGGTATATCGAAGACAATGGAGAAGACAACCTTCATAGTAAGGATTTCAATTTACTTTGGGTTGACAGGGTAGCCTGATAAATGAACTAATTAGACACCCATTCAATGAGCCCACAAGTAAACAATTGGACCAGGTAACCAATGCTTAACTTGCCGTTCAACCCACAAATAAACACATATTTATGACACATAAATAATAGTCAATCAAGAGTGTAACCAAGCCATAACTAAATCACTCATTTGTGACCAAGCTTTCGTGTAATAATGTGTTGGGTAGTGGGTATCATAGGATACTAATATTTCCAATCAAACAAGCATTTTATGATCAGTGATAAGCTACTAACAACCCATGGTGCATATCAAATGAGGCCTTAAACTTTGCTAAGAAAGTTCAATTAGTCATGTGAATCAAACACAACCTTGGTCCTTTGATGTGATAGAAGAGGTTGACAATATATTTGGACTGACCACTTATTGGCGATCAAATTTTGTCCGGTTAAAAATCAACAAGTGTACATTGAAATATTAAATATTAATTAATTTTTTTTTGTATTTTGGAATTCTCTAAATGTAATTCCAATATTACATAGTTAATTTTAATTAATATTTTAATATTTATTTCATTGACAAATGAAATGCCGTCAAGTGTCAAATGTAATTGTTCCGGCCAATCAAATCAATTTATGTAGTCCAAAAGTTCAAATCAAATCAAATGACAACAAGGTGCTAATTTGGGCACGTAGACCAATCAATTCATGGTACACCAATAGTATTTTTTCTCTTTAAAAGTAATTTATATTAAAGAGATAAATACGATGAAGTTTGTAGCAATCCAAAAACCCTACATAAACGTCTATAAAACCGGGTCATTTGGAGTTCAAAATAAAAAAAAATCAAGAAATCTTTTAGAGCCAAAGAAATCAAAGGAAATTTCGAAGTTCTCTCAAGTCACGCTCCAATAGATACGCAAAGATCTAGGCAAAATTCTTTGTATTCTTTGCGAAAATCATCAAATCAAGGCGTTCAATCAACAATTGAGGTGTCATACCCACGCATTGGCCTTTTTTCCAAGTCAAATCCACAGTGATTAAGGCACGTTCTAGGTGTTCTTTATGAAATCATCAAATTGAGGTGTTTGATATTCAAACAAGGTGTCAAACCAGCAAATCGAAAATTTTCCCCAAATCTAATTTAAATCAAGTTATTGGTGTTCACAACGTTCACCAAAATACTTGGCGTTTGATTCGTAGTCAGGCTACAAGGTCTATGAATCACATTATTGAGAGTCAAAACAAATTTGGAGAAAAAAATTGGTGGATTAGGCTTTTAAAAAACAATTATTTTCTACTAAATTATATTCTTTTTTTTCCCCTTAAATTCAAATATTTGTCATGTATTATTTCTTGTCTCATAATTTTATTTTTTACACACTCAAAATTTGTGTGAACACAAATCTAAAAGAAAAATGAGATGTACAAACATGTATATACTCAATTAAATTGTAAATTATTATATAAGAATATAATGATGGGCTAAAATATAATATTGTCATCACCACACATAATTTAATGGTACATAATCTACTTAAATGTCATCCACTGTGGAGGTGCCATGTGGATTTGGACATTTATTTTATATATCATAGTGTCTAATTTTATGTCGAGCTGATTTTACATTCATTATCAATGGAATCCAACGTAGAAACTCATAAGCCCGCCCCTGTTTTTGATTTGAGAAAGGAGAGAGAGAGAGAGAGAGAAGGCAATTGAATGTAGAAGGTCAAGGAATCGTGACTATATTGTTGACAAGACAAAGAAGTCCTCAATAGAAAAACAGACTTAAAGGAGAGAGAGAAAAAAGGAGCAACTGAAAATAGCGGGGTCGCAACATATTCCAACGGCCTCACCCGGGGAAAGCTCGTATACAACCACGTGTCTCCCCTCTCTTCATTTCAATTTTCCCGCACTCACATTCTGCACATTCCTTTCAATTCTAATCAGGCGCACAGGGTGCACACACACACACACACACTCCCTCTTTCACACACACAAACTCACGCACACGCACACACATTCTTCTTTCTTCAAATAATTCCATCGATTTGATTCGGTATAGTGTGAAAATACACAGATTCGGACGTAGATAGCATGGAGGATCGTTTTGCCAGCTCGGTGAGCTCCTTTCGATCAACATTTAGGGTATTGTGTTTTTTCTGATGGATTAATTGATGTTTTGGGGTTGCATGGTAATCAGAAATCGGAGGCTGGGTGATTGCGCGAAGAGAAGGAGGGCGAGGTTTCTAAGCGGGGCTGAGGAGTTGGTTTGATTAGTTAATTCCTCGGGATAGCTGAGTGAGAGCGACGATTGAAGATGGCGTCGTCGGGGAATTTAGATCATTCGGCGCTGACGCGGAGGCCCTCGCGTAGCGCCGCCACGACGACGTTCTCCATGGAGGTGTTTGACAATGAGGTTGTCCCGTCGTCACTCCAGTCTATAGCCCCCATCCTCCGCGTCGCCACTGAGGTTCAGAGTGAACGCCCACGTGTTGCCTACCTCTGTATGTCTCGATTCGATTATCTGGTCCTTTTCCATGCTTTTTTACTCTGTTATTTTTATGCAGCTGTTAGCATTAATTGATTTACTTTCTGCGACGTCTCATTTTTCGTGCCTGTTCTATGCTGTACTCTATGATCTTACAGAGATGTTTGGCTATATGCACCGAAATGAAAATTATCCCTGAAAAAGGACTGGGCATTGCAGTTTTGATTCACCTTATTATGGAAATCTACAACCATTAAGGAACAGCATTTGCGAAGTGGACTGGAGATTGTGTTTTAACAGTTGTATTTAGACCTGCATGATTTCTCAGTTGAATCGACTGTGTTTTAAGTTTTAGTACTTGCCCTTTTGATGGAAAAATTTTGGTTGAGTTTGGAAGTTTATAAATCTTTTTAAAACATTTTTCCCTTTTGATTTTTTAATAGGTCGGTTTTATGCATTTGAGAAAGCCCACAGATTAGACCCGAGCTCCAGTGGACGTGGTGTACGGCAATTTAAAACAAGTCTCCATCAAAGACTAGAGCGGGTAAATATATGATTCAGTATACATAAATTTACATGGCATATTATACAGTACTATTTTTTATAAAAATATTAATGTGGAAGAGTTATGTTTTCTGAAGTAGCTTTTGAGAAAAGGGAGAGGGAGAAATTGAAGTAAGGAGAGGTATTTGCAGTGACATTATGTAATGGAACCCTAGCAATTTCAACACATGTTATATGTGCTTAATATTGAATTTTGTGTTTGGAATTTTTACTCTCAATGCCTTGGTATCTTCACAGGTTTGATGTGTGCTTAACTGAAACTTTACTTATAATTTCCGGAATAATGAGTACATCAAAAGAATAAATGTGTGATTTTTCAAATTAATGATAAAAATATTGTTAGGCTAAATGTCTTACAAATAAGTTGCGTGATATATGAAACAAGATTCATGAATGTTCTTATCCATAGTTTGTTAGAATTTCCTCTTGTGTCTCAAGAATCTGAATTATGGTAAACTCCTTGTCAGGACAATGCCTCAACTCTTGCTACTCGGGTCAAGAAAACTGATGCTCGAGAAATTGAAAGCTTCTACAAGCAATACTATGAGAACTATGTTTTGGCACTTAACAAAGGAGAGCAAGCTGATAGGTACCTGCTTTCACAGATTAATTTTAGCAATCTCTTCATGGAAACCTTAAATGTTTCAAAATAATCTATGTGAGCCTTTTTTTTTGATAATTAACCTATGTGAGCTTGTCAATATATTGTAATTCATTTCTTATGTGGCAGAGCTCAGCTTGGAAAAGCTTACCAGACCGCTGGTGTGCTGTTTGAAGTGCTTTGTGCTGTTAACAAGACTGAAAAAGTTGAAGAAGTTGCTCCTGAGGTCTGTTTTCTTCGTAGTTGTATGAGTTAACTTTTCTGTAATAAGTTTAATGATTCTTATTGTAATATGTCATATATTTGAGGCACAAATTGACGTCACAAAGAGCTGTGACATATTAAATTGATTGCTATCAAACAGATTATGGCGGCAGCAAACGATGTCCAGGCCAAAAAGGAAATATATGCTCCGTACAACATTCTTCCACTGGATTCTGCAGGGGCATCACAGTCCATCGTGCAGCTGGATGAGGTGATGCATTTGCACCATTTGAACACCATTGTGCATATTTACTATAAGGTGCATTTCCCAACATACATATAGTCAGTCACAAGTACTAAGGCATCACATTCTTTGATGACGTCAGGTGAAAGCTTCTGTTGCTGCTTTACGAAACACTCTTGGCCTAACGTGGCCGGCCTCATTTGAGCAACAACTGAAGAAAGCAGGGGATTTGGACCTCCTTGATTGGCTGAGGGCCATGTTTGGATTTCAGGCATGTGTTTGAATTGTGGAGCTAGAGATGATAATCTGTTCATGTTTTCTTAGATGACCTGGGTTGATTTGATATCTACAGAGGGACAATATCAGGAACCAAAGGGAGCACTTGATTTTGTTGCTTGCAAATATTCATACAAGGTTAATCCCCAAGCCTGATCCTCAAAATAACGTAAGTTCCCCTATCTTGCTTTTTCCCAGAATGAAGTGGAATCTGACAAATGCACATCTCGGACCATTAATAATATGGAGAGTCTAATGTACTGCTAGGATCTCACGATGTCTAGCGTTCAATTTAAACCTCAGAGTTACCTGGAAATACTAATCATGGCATACTTGGAGCTGTAGATTTTCTTTCTTGCAGCACCTTTCCGTAAACATTTATATTGGATTTTTATCACAACTATGCAATGTGTTGATATGCTGAGCATTCTGTATGCTTTTGCCTTGATCTACATTTGTGGCTGAAATTATTTATATGCAGGCAGAATAAGTAATGTGTTATTTTTGTTTAGCTTGATGATCGAGCTGTTGATGCCCTTATATGCAATGTGTTGATATGCTGAGCATTCTGTATGTTTTTGCCTTGATCTACATTTGTGGCTGAAATTATTTATATACAGGCAGAATAAGTAACTTGTTATTTTGTTTAGCTTGATGATCGAGCTGTTGATGCCCTTATGAATAAACTTTTGAAGAACTACAAGACATGGTGTAAATATCTGGGAAGAAAAAACAGCTTAAGGTAAGATAAATAGAATTCTGCAGTAAACTTTGCTAGAACTTCATCGATTATTTGGATTCCTGGTGATTAATTAAATCATATTGTTCACAGGCTACCCCAGGGGCAACAGGAAGTGCAACAAAGGAAGATACTTTATATGGCCCTTTATCTTCTTATTTGGGGCTGAAGCAGCTAACGTCCGCTTCATGCCGGAGTGTCTCTGCTACATTTTCCACAATGTGAGTTATTTACTTCCTTTACATGAGTGAATCTATGTCAAGAATTGCCTCGAATAGCAACAATTGAAATGATGGATTGTCTGAGCTGGTGTTCAGATGGCATATGAACTTAATGGACTCCTGGCTGGAAATGTGAGCATTGTTACTGGAGAAAACATCAAGCCATCTTATGGTGGGGATGATGAATCTTTCTTGCGAAAAGTTATAACACCCATTTACCGAGTGATTGAAATGGTACTCCGTTGCTTGGAGAAAGTGCTTATTTGTTTCTTATTTAGTGATAGGAATAATTGTGCTTATTTCTGTACAGGAAGCCAAGAAAAGCAAACATGGGAAAGCCCCACACACAGCCTGGTGCAACTATGATGACTTAAATGAGTATTTCTGGTAAGAATTAAATTAATGCACATTGCTGATATCAACTTGATTCTTTCTGTAACTATGATTTGACAAACTATTATAGGTCATCGGATTGCTTCTCTTTGGGTTGGCCGATGCATGATGATGGTGAGTTCTTCAAATCAACACGAGATGTAGCGCAGGTAAGATCGTTATTCCGGGGTGATTTGCTGGTTTGAGTGAATTAAGATGTTGCTTGGATGCTCAGCTGAATGCTGTTTCAGGGGAAACATGCTCGTCAGGGGAAAGCCTGGAAAACTGGGGAAATCATACTTTGCAGAAACTCGGTCATTATGGCATACATTCCGAAGTTTTGATCGTATGTGGACATTTCTCATACTTGCTCTACAGGTATCCAATTAAAACAGATGAAAAGCGGAAGATGCTCTCCTTGTTAGGTGCTCATGCTAAACTTTGGCACTGTCCCTTGCAGGTCATGATTATCATTGCATGGAGTGATGTTTCTGTATTTGAAATCTTCCAGAGGACTATCTTATACAATTTGTCAAGTATTTTTATCACAGCAGCTCTTCTTCGCTTGCTTCAGAGTATGTAATTTTTAATTTATAGCTGAGACAATGACAATAGATTTTGAAAATTTGTTATTTATGTGAATATCAGCTTGTGGAAGTTAGTTGGTAATCTGCTTTGCAAAAGATGTACTTAATTAGACTTTTAGGTCTTGACCGTGATTGCTTATTTGGTCAATCTATCATTTTTGAAATTGCAAGTCAGTTTTGAAATTACTAATTTTTGGTGTGAACATGTAAATTGACTCTGGCAATTAGATGGCGTGGGCTCTCATTATTTGTGAGTTAAATAGAGTTTTGGGTCTCAACTGATATTGCTTGTTTGACTGATAACTTCCTCTTTTCTTTTTTTCTTTTTTTTTCCCCTCTCTGAAATTGCTTTTTAGGTATTCTGGACCTTATTCTGAACTTCCCTGGCTATCTTAGGTGGAGGTTCATTGATGTTTTGAGGAATTTTCTCAAGATAATTGTCAGCCTTGCATGGTCAATCATCCTTCCTCTGTGTTACATGGAGCGAAACACTTCATTTTCATTATGAGAGATATGGTCATTTCACTTGATAAGATTAAGGATGTGGTTCCTTTATACATAATGGCTGTATGTGTATACCTGCTACCAAATTTATTGGGAGCAGTCCTCTTCATTTTTCCAATGTTGCGACGCTGGATTGAGAACTCTGATTGGCATATCATTAGGTTTCTTCTCTGGTGGTCACAGGTATGCCTTACTTTTCATCTCTACTCTTAAGCAATCACTCAGTGATGTATGTTGAAATAAAACTGACATGTAATGGTGGAAGAAGTATTCTTGGCCAGAATATCTGTGTTCTTCCATTAGTAGAATCTTTTAACTATGCATTTCCTAAAAATGCGTCTGCTGGAGGAAAGAAAATAGAATAAATCTTTTAGGCGATGAATCAATCTTCAATTTGGGAAATAAAAATTACGTATGCATTTATATCATACTGGGTGGATGCATGCTTGATCTCTCCAGGTCATTTAACTTCTTCAGACTGTTGGACTATTTTTCTTTGGATTGTTGAGTCATTATTTCTGATTCAAAATTCCTACATGATAGCTGCGTCGGCATACAACTGCTAGGTAGCAACCTTTCCCTGATGTCAGTATAGCCGTCCGTCTATCCATAAAATCAAGCCATATAGCACTTTGTGCAGCAGTTTTTTCATCTAATCTTTGCCAAATTAAGAAAACGATGTTTATTCTTACAGTTAATTGTTTAAAGGGCGAATTACAGTTACCACACCAAATGTATGGTGAAATTACAAAAAACACCCCCACATATGTAAAATTTCCATACCCCCTTAACGTTATGCGCTCTAACAATTTGCTCCTGCCATAAGTTTAACTAACGGTCGCTGCTAGTCACTTATATGAAGTTCCCAAAATACCTCCAGGGGTGTTTTGGTTATTATGTGTTGTCATAGTTTGGGGTATTGTATTGTAAGTTGTTGAAACCCTCAAGCGATTAAATGTAATGTTCCTATTATTTTTCAAACTTGCCCTTTAAAGCCGTTGGTGGATGGTGTGTATATTTACCATTTTTAGTTTTTAATCGGTGTGTTCAAGTAATGTGAGGTTCTACTTATAGAGTGTATGATCTGCTCGCTATTCACCAAATCCATACAAGACTTTGATTTTTAGTAATTGATAAGAAAACCACTTGAACACTTCAAAAAACACAACAAATGAACACCAAAGGTATCACTGTGATTCATGCCATAAAGAGTAGTGTTTAGTTATAAAAACAAGCAATATACGCTGCTTAAAATATCATCATACAAGTTACCGGGGTAATGCTAATTTTCCATGCATGGGGGTGGTTTTTGTAATTTCACCATACCTTATGGGTGGTAACTTTAATTTGCCCTAATTTGAGTGAGGGCAAAATTGACCTTTTCACGATTTTGTTGGACTTAACATTCACCACCTCAAGTTAGGGGGTAGTGGTAATTTTCCATACGTGGGGGTGCTTGTTGTAATTTCGCTATGTCTCAGGGGTGGTCAGTGTAATTTCCCTTGTTTAAATTATCCGTTGCATTTCTTTCATAAACTGCTTGGTGATAGGATTAAGATGTGCACACGAAAATCAAAACCATTGTAAACTGAATTGTGATAATGTTCTTTTGCAATATAAAAGTATTAATTTTTGAATACTTTAGGGATGCAGTTGATTATTAGGGAAAAATTTATCAAGTATAGCAATTAGCTGATAAATGTCATATCGTTGTGCAAGCATTTCCTTTGAGTTTCCTTGTAATCCAAATGAATGAAACAAACTTCCCTGTGATACCAAAATCCAAGGTCGAAACATAGAATTGAGAATGTGTGGGGAAGCAATAAAATTCAGGAGAAGCATGATTGATCTTGTTTAAACTGGAAAACTTTTGCTGCTCCTTGATACAAGTATATCTCCCTGGGCCTGCCTTACTCTCTTGTATGCATTCAGCCGTTACTTGATTTGGGAGCTACAGCTGCCCCACCCCCACCCCCACCCCCAAACCGGCCACCCAAAAACAAGAAAAAGATTTGGGAGTTATTGATCTGTAAAACCTTTGCTTAACATTTTTCAGCCAAGAATCTACGTTGGGAGGGGAATGCATGAAAGTCAATTTGCACTTATCAAGTATGTTTTAGTCCGACTTGTTTCTTTCTTGAATCTGTTTCATTATACATCTATACTGACTATGGTTTTTGTCAGGTATACTCTGTATTGGGTGTTTCTTCTTTCGTCAAAATTTGCATTTAACTATTTCATGATGGTTTGTTTCATATCCTTTTAACTCAATGTAAGGTGCTGGCAATTGCTTTCTCTTTATTCTAGAGTCTTGTTTGATCCAGATAAAACCTCTGGTGCGACCCACAAGGAGTATAATGAAAATTAAACATGTTGACTATGCTTGGCATGAGTTCTTCCCAAATGGTATGTGTTCAACTTTTTTCAATTTATTTTTAGAACCGTCTTCTCAAGTTACACATCTTGAGATAATCTCATACAAATGCAGCTAGGGGTAACTATGGGGCTGTTGTTGCGCTATGGGCACCAATTATCTTTGTGCGTCTTTCCTATCCCAAGTATATTTATTCTAATATGAATTCATATCCATATTCCTATTGTTCTTCGTCATTCTAATTTTCATTTTCCTTTAATATGGTGTTTCATATTTATGATAATTTTCATGTAGGTTTACTTCATGGACACCCAGATTTGGTATGCGATATTCTCTACCTTATGTGGAGGTTTCATTGGGGCCTTGGATCGTCTTGGTGAGGTACTGGCCACTATCAAAAACAGTTCATTAATATTTTTTCGCAAAAATTTCCAATCAATTGCAGGTTGCAGTGCTTTCATTATGTATTTTTTAAAACTACAAGATATGTAATGTCACTCCTCTCTAATAGTTTAGTTTTTTGATGAGATGGTCACTCAGTATGATATCAGAATTAGGTCAAACACAAGTTCGTAGGTCCAAATCGCACCCGCACTCATTTATGGAAAGATCTTTATATGCTAGGCTTGCCAAAAAGAACTATTGATTGCACGTGACGGACATGTTAGGAATATTGAATGTTTTATCGAAGATTCATCTTGAGTCTTTCGTAATTACTTGAACTTTTAGATGAGATGGTCATTCAACTATCTATATTGTTGTCTTCTTCACTTGAAAATCAGATCTTAATTTGACTTTTTTTCCTTTAACATACAAAGAAGTATTTGTTTGAGGAACAACCCTAAAAATTTGAACTTCATGTCTAATAAAAGAAAAACAAGTTATTGAAACAAAAATTATACAGATCAGGTCATTGCACAGAAACCAATTGTTAATCATGTCAAACGCTTCAATATCTTTGCTTCTGGTCTTGTTTTTAAGGTAGTTGGGAGATGTCATACAATCATACACAGTAAATAGTTATTTCATAGCACATATGTGATTACATAACTGTTCAATTTCTAGCTCTTCTCTTTTTATTTATCTTTGAGGTTGGAAAATGTTCACAAGGAGTCGTAGAATTTATTCGCCGATAACGCCATTGCCGCATCATATATATGGACAACTTTTTGTATCACATCAAAATTTTTGATTTCTACTATGTTCACTTTTGCCGCTCCACAGATACGGACTTTAGGTATGCTAAGGTCTCGTTTTGAGTCTTTACCTGGTGCATTCAATGCTCAGTTGGTGCCATCTGACAAAACTAGGAACAGAAAGTCAAAGAACTTGCTTGAGGTTTCTCTTCACCTCATGAGAATTGATAATTTTTCGTCTCCCCGAGTAATGGCTATTATCTTACAGTTTTCGAACTGTTCAATTTTCTTCCATCTCTAGGCCAATGCAAGCAGAAGAAGTGAAGCTGCAAAATTTGCTCAGTTGTGGAATGAAGTCATATGTAGTTTCCGTGAAGAGGATCTCATAAGTGACAGGAAAAGCCCCAAACTGAGTTTTCTTTTCATATTCTATCCTACTTTTCTACTTTACGTATGTGAAATTTTTGGATGGACTGGGCTAAACTTCGAACAATTTACCTCAGGGAGATGGATCTTCTTCTTGTTCCTTATTCCTCAGGTCCTAGCCTGAACCTAATTCAGTGGCCCCCCTTTTTGCTTGCTAGCAAGGTAAACACATACATGTCGTTAAATATGTTCATATGCATATACTTGTTTGACCCTCTTGCCTTTGCAGATCCCAATAGCACTGGATATGGCTGCTCAATTTCGTTCTAAGGATGCTGACCTTCGGAAGCGTATATGTGCTGATGATTATATGAAATGTTCTGTCATTGAATGTTATGAATCATTTAAACTTATACTGAATGCCTTGATCATTGGAGAGACAGAGAAAAGGTTTATATTTGTTCATATTTACTTTTGGATTTATAAGTTGGCAAGTCGCATTGACCTGTGATACTATGTTATTTGGCTCAATGAATGTGCATGTTACTTTTAACATATATATGAGCACCGCGAGGCTGCTCGAAATCATTTAGCCTTGTGTGATGATGTACTTCAAGCTACGTCCATGATTTTACATGTGCATATCCGAGTAGCTATTCTAAATGGTTTTATCAGTTTTTTCGGTTTCTTTTTTCCTTATAGTTATGTTGTCGGCTTCCACTTCCTCCCCCCATTCCTTGCATTTATCATTGTCCCTTGCTAGATATGTGGAGAATTTTTCTGACTAAGTCTACTACCCCATAACATATTCCCAAATGTAAACACTGTTTTCTTACTATATGCAACTCTTGTCACATCTAAAATTAATTTCTGATTTAATTCATATGCATATGCCCGCTATGCTTACACTCTTCATTTAAGATCAATACCCTACCCACATTCCTTACATTCATCATTGGTCTCTAGGTAAGATATATGAGTAGAATTTTCTGACCAGTCTACTACCCGTAACATTTTCCAATTGATGTAAGCACCATATCCTAGTATATGCAGTTTTCTGATACTGAAAAACTTATCTAGTTCATATGCATATTGCCTTTACGCTTACACTATCTAACACTGAGAGTCGATGTTAGGTGTCAAGTACAATATCTTACAAATGTTTTTCTTTCTTGTTTTCTGTAAATCTTGGGGAGACTCGAGATAAGTATGTCAGGTTAAGGATTATTTTGGATGCATTGCAGTCCTAAACTCTGCTCTACCAAACAGGATAATAGGAATCATCATAAAAGAAGTTGAAAGCAATAGTTTCAAAGAACACATTCCTCGCAAATTTCAGAATGAGATCTTTACCTGCTCTTTATAAGAAGTTTGTGGAACTTGTGGAGATATTGGTATGCTGTTTAAGATCAATACAGTCATACTGTATTGCAGTTTCAGTTTCAATTTTAATCTTTGTAACATTTGAAATTTTTTCCATATGTTTCAGAAAGATGGTGATCCATCCAAGAAAGATACAGTTGTTTTGTTGCTGCAAGATATGTTGGAAGTAGTTACCCGTGACATGATGGTGAATGAGATCCGGTTAGTAGATAATATCGTATCTAGAAGTGATGCTCTATAATCATTGAAGATGGTTGAAGATATTAAATAAATACTTAATGTCTCTCCTCTCTAACTGGCTTAAGCTTTTAGATGAGGATGAGGCGGTCATCCAACAAAGATATACCCTCTTCTTTATTTTGATCTTGTGAAGCCTTATGCAATTTAATTCCTAATTGAGTGCAGTGAACTCTCCGAACTTGGTCAGGGAGGTAAAGGTTCTGGGCTTTTTGCCAATATTGTGTTCCCCCCACCAAATACAGTTGGATGATATACCCTCTTCTTTATTTTGATCTTGTGAAGCCTTATGCAATTTAATTCCTTAATTGAGTGCAGTGAACTTTCCGAACTTGGTCAGGGAGGTAAAGATTCTGGGCTTTTTGCCAATATTGCGTTCCCCCCACCAAATACAGCACAATGGGAGGAACAGGTATATACAAATGCTTTTGCACTTTATACCTATCACTTAAACATTCACAAAAATGTGGAATAGTTAGTGCTTCATATATAACGTACTACTATGTATGTTTGTTTCACAGATACGACGCCTCTATTTGCTACTGACTGTTAAAGAATCTGCAATTGATATGCCAACAAACCTTGAAGCACGAAGGAGGATAGCATTTTTCACAAATTCACTTTTCATGTATATGCCAGGTGCACCTCGAGTGCGCAAAATGCTGTCATTCAGGTGTTGTACATAGTTCTTCCAATATATGTAATGCACACAGTTTGCACTACCTATATTTCCTGTATTCTTGCATCTGGACAGTTACTTATGGAACAGTTGGCTACAGTTATTTAGTGTGTTATCTGAAGAGTAAACTTACACTTTAGCCAGCAGGGAAAAATTTTAGCGATTGGTTTAGAATGTAACACCATAGATCTGCCTCTTTACTAACTCAATCGGGTAAACTGACGGGACTAGACTGTCATTACCTCCGCTGAGTATTGAACTTAACATTTTCTTGGTTTAGACAGATTGGAAACATCATCTGACATCTGGATGAATGTGCTGATCATCAATGAATAAATTAGGCTACTATTTTCTATTTCTGCAAGTTAATGATCATATCCGTTGGCACCTGCAGTGTCATGACTCCCTACTACAGTGAGGAAACTGTTTACTCCAAGAGTGACCTTGAAATGGAAAATGAAGATGGCGTATCAATTATATATTACCTTCAAAAGATTTATCCAGGTTTGTTTAGCATTCCAAACCTGACAAGTATATAGAGCATTTCCAAATACTTGTTAATCCACTATTGTATTATCATCTATTTGATAGCCATATTTATACTTTATTCAGATGAATGGAATAACTTCATGGAACGTCTGAATTGCAAAGGATCTGAAATTTGGGAAAATGAAGAAAACATACTGCACATACGCCACTGGGCCTCCTTAAGAGGGCAAACTCTTTGCAGAACAGGTAAGTTTAGTCTCTCATTGTCTCTATCTCTGTTCATTTCCTTGCTCTCCCTTATCACTTTAAATTTTTAGTTTGAGAGTATCTTTACGCCATGCAGTGAGAGGGATGATGTATTATAGAAGGGCATTGAAACTACAAGCTTTTCTAGACATGGCTTCAGAAAATGGTAAGACAAAAGTATGTTACTGAAATTCTCTCTGTCTTTTTCTTTTGTTAGTGACAATTTGTTTTTATAGAAGGGCATTTCATGTCCGATTTGGTGTTTTGTACAGCTTGTTTATTCCAAGAAACCAATGAAAAATGAGAATTTAGAGAAGTTCATCTTAACCAAATTATTTTGTTAGAAACTTCAAAAAAGCATTGATAGAAGCTTTATTCTATGTCAAACTCTTTGCACCTGCGGTGAACTTTTCAAAGTTACTGTTTCTAAATCGCAATATTCTTAGACTCTGTTGAGAGAAAAACTCTTATTTCCTCTTCTTCATTTAGTAAGACATTACACATATTTATACTAATACAAAGGAAAAAGATCTTACATATTTTATGCTAACATGTTTCCACTAACCTATAATTATGCTAACATGTTTCCACTAAGTTTATAATAATGTTCCCACTAAATTTATAATAATGCTAACAATTCTTTACATCTAGAATTATTCTAACAGACTCAAATCTTGTAAGTGCTATCAGACTACCATCGAAAATCAGGTCTATTTCTGACTCTTTTTTGCCTAAATTCAACAGAGATACATGAAGGCTATAAAACTATTACAGAACCATCACCAGAAGATAAGAAGAGTCAAAGATCCATGCATACTCTATTAGAGGCTATAGCTGACATGAAATTCACTTACGTTGCCACCTGCCAAATCTATGGGAACCAGAAGAGAAGTGGAGATCGTCATGCCACTAACATATTAAATCTGATGGTCAAGTAAGTTGAACTCTGACAAAGAAAAGATTATCCATCTTAACTATTATGTTAATGAACTCATCTGATTGCAATCTTTTCTCTCTACTTCTTGGCAGTAATCCATCACTTCGTGTAGCATATATAGATCAAGTTGAGGAAAGGGAAGGAGGAAGAAATCAGAAGGTTTATTACTCTGTATTGGTAAAAGCTGTTGATAACCTAGATCAGGTATTTACCATGTTAATTCCAAACACAATATCAAGGTGATTTGATTTTGACTCCAAGGCTGATTCAAATTGTTTTTCTCTTTGTGTAGGAAATATACCGTATAAAGCTGCCAGGGGCAGCAAAAATAGGAGAAGGGAAACCTGAAAACCAAAATCATGCTATTATTTTTACTCGTGGGGAAGCTCTTCAGACCATTGACATGAATCAGGTAAATTTGGGAGAACTTTGAAGAAAGTTCATCAATTAACAAAATATCTAGTGAAACTTATGAGAGTTTCTTGCTTGTTTTGTAGGATAACTATTTGGAAGAAGCATTTAAGATGCGCAATCTACTTGAGGAGTTTAATGAGGATCATGGGGTACGACCACCTACAATCCTGGGTGTTCGTGAGCATATTTTCACTGGAAGGTTGGATATTAGTTGAAACTTTCTGTCAATTTGGTATATATTCTGTTTAGCTTTCTGTAATGTTTCATATCTTTAACTGCAGTGTGTCGTCCCTGGCTTGGTTTATGTCAAACCAAGAAACAAGCTTTGTCACCATTGGCCAGAGAGTTCTTGCAAGACCTTTAAAGTATGTTCTGACATTCTTTATTTTTTTTTTGCCCCTTCTTTTCGTGAATCAACAAAAAATTAGAATCACGTCTTGGTTTCCGTTCAGTGGATGGCTAGGAAACAGCATACCTTTTCGTCATAATCAGGGGAGGTTTGCACTCATAATCTATTAATAGTAGTTAGAAGATGTCAAAATAACCATAGCACATTTGGGGATTCATCTTGTAAATGCTCTATAATTCTTTAAAATATTGGACTAATAATGGAGCCTCCTCAACGTTGCCAACTTCAATTACAGATGATATAGAAGGGGGCAGTGATCTTTGCTTATTACATGGGAAAAGAATCTCATTGCCACTATCCTAATGTTTCATTAACTTTGAGACGAGTCACACATACCAGCTACCTTTTGTGGTGCAAATGTCTGCTGCCTTTTTTTTCCGTTTGCCAAGCAACATTAAGATTATATTGTCACTAATAATCCATATAGAGTTGTAGCAATCACAGCTTTTGCATGATTCCCTTTTCTGCAACTGCTGGATAGGGTGAGATTCCATTATGGACATCCGGACGTTTTCGACAGAATTTTTCACATTACCCGTGGGGGTATCAGCAAAGCTTCAAATGGAATCAATCTTAGTGAGGATATATTTGCTGGTAAGACTTTAAAACCATATTTTGCATACGTATGTTATACATGAACTCTAATATTCCTTATTATCTGAAGGTTTTAATTCAACACTAAGACGTGGAAATGTTACTCACCATGAATATATTCAAGTTGGAAAGGGTCGAGATGTTGGTCTCAACCAGATTTCACTTTTTGAAGCCAAAGTTGCATGTGGTAATGGGGAGCAGACTCTCAGCCGTGATATCTACAGATTAGGACATCGTTTTGACTTCTTCCGCATGCTGTCATGTTACTATACAACCACCGGGTTCTACGTGAGCTCAATGGTAATATTGTTGCACTTGCTTATCATAACTATTTATATTGTGGAACTATAGAGTTCTTATGAATTTTTTCAAATAAATTAGAATATAACATGCGATCATATTGATATCTGCTTGGAAGTAAATGCATCCCTTTTCACTTTTTGGGAAGGCTAACAGAAACTAATAGTACAATCTAGGAGGGAAGGCGGGGTTACAGGTGCTACGGAAACTCAACCAATTTGCTGCCTTTTCCTTTCTGATTGAAAATATAGAAGTCTCTGTTTCATAATTTCAATACAAATGCATCCTAATCGGGGCTTGTCCCCACCTTAATTATTCAGTAGGTGATCTTTGCACCAAGAGATTCATACGTTTCCATGTACTTGGTGTAAGACTAATCATCGAAGCCTAATATATTTGGTACTCATCTTTAGATGGGTGCCTATTGAGCTGGTACACTTGTGGAAATCTTCTTCTGTGAGTTGAGAAAGATGGTGAAAGAATAAAATAGAGGTGACACTATGGTTTGATTACTTGGAGTTAATTGTGATTCCCTAGTAGGAATTGTTGGTAATGGCATACAATCTCAATGGTTGAAAAATTTGCTGTGCTATGTTGTCTTTCAGCCAATAGTTTCTAACTTGCCATTGTATTCCTTGACCCTGCGCAGATGGTGGTTCTTACAGTGTATGCTTTCTTGTATGGTAAGCTCTATCTTTCATTGAGTGGAGTGGAGAGGAGCATAGTCAGATATGCAAGAGTTAGGGGAGTTGATGCTCTGAAGGCTGTCATGGCATCTCAATCTATTGTTCAACTTGGCCTTTTAATGACCCTGCCCATGATTATGGAAATTGGACTGGAGAGGGGCTTTAGAACTGCAGCTAGTGACATGATAATTATGCAACTTCAACTGGCAGCTGTTTTCTTTACTTTCTCTCTTGGGACGAAGCTCCATTACTTTGGGCGAACAGTGTTGCATGGTGGGGCTAAATACAGAGCCACTGGGCGTGGTTTTGTGGTGAGACATGAAAAGTTTGCTGAGAATTACAGAATGTACTCAAGAAGCCATTTCACTAAAGCCATGGAACTGGTGATTCTGCTCATCGTGTATCAAATTTATGGATCAGCTACTTCCGACTCTAACAGTTATCTGTTACTTAGTTTCTCCATGTGGTTTCTTGCCTTGTCCTGGTTGTTTGCTCCCTTTCTTTTCAATCCTTCAGGATTTGAATGGCAAAAAATAGTGGAAGACTTTGAGGATTGGACTAAGTGGATGAGTAACCGTGGTGGAATTGGGGTTCCAGCTACAAAGAGTTGGGAGTCATGGTGGGAAGAGGAGCAAGAGCATCTGCAATACACAGGATTCATCGGGCGGTTCTGGGAGATAGTCCTTGCTCTGCGCTTCTTCTTATACCAGTATGGTATTGTTTATCAGTTGAATGTCACCCAGGATAACAAGAGTATTGTGGTAAGCATCTATCCGAAACTAATATGTGTGTTGCTGATTAATTAGCTGTGTTTGGTTCAAAGAATTTGATGAGGAAAGGAAAATGTGAAAAAACAAAACAAATAAATAAATCAAGATCTCTAGTTCATTTGGTAGTTTGAGAAAAGAAGATGTGGAAAAGAAAAAGAAAAATTATTATTGCATTATAGAGAGTAGAAAATAAGTTTTCTCAATTTCCTCACCCTTTCGCAAGGAGTTTGAGCTTCCACTAATCGCATTACATTTTCCCTATTATTTTCTTTTCCATACTCTTTTCCTTGATATCCAAACAACCAAAATTATTGTCCTTGTACTTCTTTTTGTTTCCTCACCAAATTTCTTGTATGAATCATAGTGTATGGTGAGGAAAAGAAACTGATGGAGAAAGGGACTTTCAAAGTGTGGAAATATAAAAATCTCAGGTTTGTTTGATTGTTTAATGGAAAATTAAGCAGAGAAATATGGAGAAGAAAAGTGATTAATGCATCAGAGGCGGCTCCCACTTTGTCCACCTTCTTGTAAATCTTTTTCTTTCTTGAATTATATTTTCTTTAGAACCACAACTCCGATTATTTTCACACACATTCTTTTCTTTCCTCACCAAAATCCTTGCACTACACATAAACCATCAACCACTTTGAAAGCAAACCGATTTTTCAAATTACAGTTATTACAATATTTATGAAGCGACAAATGAAGTTTGTGGAATAAGTAAAAATATTTAAGTGCCTCTTAATTCAGTGCTTATTCCTAGTAACTTTTACTTAGTTAATCAATCTGTGGCTGCAGAGAATCAAGTTGAAATGTTGTAAAATATTTGTTGTTTTAACCATGTATTATGGTGGCAGGTCTATGGTTTGTCTTGGCTGGTCATTCTTGCCGTGGTGGTCTTTTTGAAGGTCAGCCTGCAAAACAATAGGATCAATCTGTTTTCTTTTACATAAAAACAGAAAAAAAACCTCATAATTACAGCCTTTCTTTCTGAATCTCAATTTTAAGTTATGCAAATCTTGAATCGTTGATCTGCAGATTGTGTCTATGGGGAGAAAGAAGTTCAGTGCAGATTTCCAGCTGATGTTCAGACTTGTAAAACTATTCCTATTCATTGTATTTGTTGTGGGGGTAATCATCGCCGTAAAAATCTTTGAGCTTACAATTGCAGATATTTTTATCAGCTTGCTAGGCTTTTTGCCAACTGGATGGGCTCTTCTGCAGGTATGAATGTTGTCATTTATTTCAATTCATAAAACTTTCTGAAGTACAAGGACAGGGTTGAATAATTGACATTGTCCCAACAGATAGGACAAGCTTGCAGGCCAATGGTGAAGGCATTAGGAATGTGGGGGTCTGTTAAGGCTCTGGCAAGAGGATATGAGCACCTGATGGGATTATTGATCTTTCTTCCTGTAGCACTGATGGCCTGGTTTCCTTTCATGTCAGAGTTCCAAACTAGGCTGCTTTTCAATCAGGCCTTCAGCAGAGGTCTTCAGATTCAACGTATTCTTGCCGGTGGAAAGAAGAATCAATGAGAATCAACACTCTGTGGTAAGTCGGTACACAACATTAGAAAAAATAGGAACTGAGATAGCCCTCCATACACTTTGTACACAACATTAGGATATCATAGTTTCTAGTCTAGGCTTGCTCTTTACTGGAGAATTACTTGTGGTGTAGACAAAGGACGAGTTTCTTTGACTCTTCTCATTCAAATACATTCAACATCTCTCTCTCTCTCTCTCCCTCTCCCCCTCCCTCCCTCCCTCTTCCTTCTATTTTGTTAGTGTTGCTGATTCTATGGAAATCAGAACTATGATTAATACTTGGATCCGATTCAAAGTACTTCTTGGTTTGGTAGTTTTGCACCAGATGACTCCGCACAGTGTGCGCGCTCACTGAAAACAACTTTATTTCAAGTCTATTGTAGAGAATATATGAGACCCATGCAACTTGGATATAAGATGCTCAATAATAGGCATTAGAAACTTGTTGCATCATTTAGTTTCCTATGATCAATGCAGAACCTCCATGACACATCTTTTTTTTTAACCAAATATGAAGTGATGCAAATGGGCTATCGCTCGATTGAATTATTTCTTGGTCGAGCATATCTTGGACCATCTTTTCAATTTCATTTTTGAGGGTGTGAGAGTATCTGTACGGCATCTAGTGTAATGCCCCGGTACTTCCTAATATTGTTAATATTTATTATTTCATATTTTATATGATCATTATTTTATTTGATCTTTATTTTTGAATTATGTGACATTTTGGAGAGATATATATATATATATATATATATAAAATATATATATGTTAGCTACTAAAGGAAGTTTAAATCTTGTAACATATAATTAGTGCACATAGGATTGATATCTTTAAAATATATGTGTGTGTGTGTGTGTGTGTCGATTATATAAATACTAGAGATTATGATATAAATCTAGATATATTTTCAAACGTGAGATACATTTTATAAGTATATATATATATATTTTCATGTATATATAGATATGAGATACTAAAACTATATGAACATGTCATTTTCATAATAATAAATGTTATTAAATGTTATAAGATTATGATAGAGTCATTTTCACTATACTAAATGTTAAGATTTGGATAAGATTATGATAAGATTCTTGATAAGATTAACTTTAGATAAGACCATGCCATATATGTGCGTGTATATATATATATATGTATGTATGTATGTATATATCGATATACAAAAGTATCTTGAAGTATCTTGATATGCTTATATATAAAATATTTTAATACATATATAAATAAATTTCAAACGTTATATATAAATATATAAGATATTAATATTATATATATGCATGATACACATTTCGAACATTATATAACTATATAAGATTATAATATTATTTCTTCAAATAGCTATATTCTTAACATATATTAAACTGTATCAAAATCATACATTTTTGTATCTAATTAGATAGGGACGAAAATTACATATATTCGTATATAAGAAATAAATATATTTTGATTATAAATATCTTATGTTAATCTTCCAACATGTATTTGGTGAATCTAGCAAATCTTATACTTGGAGTATTCTTATAAATTTAGGGTTTGAATCATCATTTTAGGCCAACACTTCAACACCATTAGGTTAGTGAATAAGATGATTGCATTTAATAAAAAAAACCGACGCACACACACACACACACAAATACACACACAAAACCGACACACACACACACACTACACTCTCAAATTTTCTCTCTAAAATCCTACTTTGTTACCTCCAAAACTACCATCTCCACTTTATAAAAACATTTGAAAAGATAGAATTATTACCTTTCTCATAAGTAGTTTAGGCAACATAATCTTAAATTATTTTCATAAGAAGGTTTTCACTTGGGTTTACGAAATAATGATAAACTACCACGTAATTGCCTATGTTCACAAGATTTTATGCCTCAAATTATTTGTTATACATGTTAATATCATGATAATTTTTTTCATGCTATTATGCTTTCCTAAAGTTACATGCATTTACATAATACGTTTATTTATATTTTAATGAAGCTCTTTAAGATCTATGTGCTATGATAAAATTATTTCTCAATTATGTGTTGGGCCCGAAATATTTCCGAAATGGATGTGGCTGAGTTTCGCCGAGACATTCTATTAGAGATGACAGTAATAAACGTTCCAACCCTCTATCTCCTAATCCCTCCTCATATGGATGGAGTGTTCCATGTGAGAGTAGGTTGTAGGCTTCGGCATATACCTAGGTTATGACCATTGGTGTAACTCGATTGGAATTAGTAGAATCGCGGAGTGACTCGGTTGGATTGTTTGATCGTGGTGGGAGTCATAAGGCATTACGTCACTATATGTGACGAACAGGGAGTATTATGTGATTTTACATGTTTATGTGCAATTTTCACACACTTGCACCTTATGTGATTGAGTAATAGTTCTATTCAACCGTCATGTTGACACATTTTATGAATATTCTTTTAGGCAAAGATGTTATATCAGAGTGCGCAGCAGAAGACCACCAAGCATTACAACGCTTTTACAGTTACTTTTGTATTAGTTTTTTTAAATTGTAACTTTTGAATTTTGTAAATTTTTTTATGTAAATTATTTATTGTAATAAAATATAAAGGAATGTTGGGGTCGTGACATCTGGTGCATGGGCGACATTTCCTCCTTGAGCATAATTCTATGCTCAATGGCGCGGCCAGGTGGCATTCCATATGTCCCCTTAAAGACATCCTCAAACTCCTGTAGCAGAAGTTGTATTACGATGGGTATCTCTTGTGAGGGATCACTGATACTAATAGTGAAAAATTGAGCTACCAAGCCATGTGATGCCTTCTTAAAGAATTTCTAGACTCCCTTGCTACTAATTAATTAAACATTGAATGTTTCATCAACACCTTTTAGTATGCTCTTTCTCCCATTTTCGAACAAGGTGACTCTCCCTTCTTTGTAGTCAAAAGCAACTGGACTAAAGGTCCACATCCAGTCGGCACCAAGAATGATGTCGTGTAATGACCCCGATATTCCTTTATATTTTATTAAGCACAAATAGTAATTTTTACATACAAAATAAGAGAGTTACAATTTTCAAAAAGAATACAAAAGCGACTTTATTGTGTAAAAGGCCTCCAAACGCTTCCGCTGCGCCACTCTGATCTGCTATCTCATTTTTGTCTAAACATATTTACGTAAAGAAGAATCAACACGACGGTTGAGTAGAAATTTCACTTAATCACATAAGGTGCTCGTGTGTATAACATGTGCACATAGTCATAATATCTCACATAATATTTCACATAATATTACCTTTCGAGTCACTTATTAGTGACTCCCTTATGTCTCCCACAGTACAAGATTCCAACCGTTCACATCGTTAATCCCCATATTCCATCCGTCCACATCGATTCCATCCGTTCACATCGATGGCTATATCTCGAGATTATGCCAATTCCCTACAACCAATACCAATACATGGAACACTCCGTCCATGTAAGATGGGATGGATGCTGAAAACTATTTTAAGACCGGCAAGCCCATTGCCGTCCGGCCGAACTCAGCCCCATCCACACCGAAAACACATTTGGGCCCGACATGCACAAATAAAGAGTTCCACATATTGTCACATAAAGAACATACTTTCATACTTATAACTTTATATATAAAAGCATACAAATAGCGTATTTTGGAATAATAAACATACATGAACATAAGATATGAATATAACTAGAAACATAATTTCTAATAACTTGTAGTAGCATAATGAAGCATAATATCATGATAATAAAATGATAAACTAGCATTAGAAATTAACTTATGTAATTAAGGAAATTCCTACCTTCAAATGCTTTTAGGAAAAAGTGGATATACAAAGGGCTATATGAAAGGCTAATAGATATATATGGATGAAAATAGAAGGCTTTGTATATATATATAGGTGGGTGGAAGATAGACTATAAAAAGGAAGTGTTTTGTGTGCTAAAAGTAGAGTGAAAGTGGGGTGTGTTTTTTAGGCGGGATTTGTATTGTGTGTATGATGGAAATGAAGATTACCCCCCTCCTATTTATAGTTGTTGCCCAAGAAACAAGATTATTTTATTAGGGTTTATCTTGTTAATTAATGTGATCTTCCAACTAGGCCTAACATTAATTATGTTCACACCTAATTGTGATTGTAATTTACACAAATGTTACCCTAAATAATATGAGTTGTACCCTAAATTATGTTATGTGTTATCCTAAAATGATGATTCAAGCCCTAAACTCATTAGAATGCTCCAAGTATAAGATTTGTTAGATTCACCAAATAAATGTAGGAAGATATTTTAATAAAATATTAACACAAAATCAAATAAAATCAAATAAAATCTGATTTTTATTGTCCTAATCTTATAAAATCTGAAATCATATCTTTATTTCATTAAAAATTCGAATTTGTATTTATTTATTTTTGTAAAAATCGAAAATTAGGATTTTAGGGCATAAAATTACGGTTTTGGGGCATAAAATCCGAAAATTCATAATTAATTTAGAAAAATCCCAAAATTATGAAATTTAATCTTTATAAATATGAAATTATATCTATATTTCCCAGAAATTAAAAATGTTTTAGTTATACTTTTGAAAATTGCAATTTAGGACATAGAATTTCGAAAATTGTGTTAGAATGTCAAATTCGTCTAAAATTTGGAAAATCATGTAATTTATTCGAAATTGCATCTTCTCCATGCATAAAAGTCCATAATATTTAACAGATGAATTTTCCATGAGTGGTAATCGAAATACGAAAATTAACACTTTATCGTTCAAATTGTATGTTAATTTCAAAAACAGATTAAAATTTGAAAACAACAAGTAATAATAACATTTCCAAGAAGAAAAGATTTTAAATCAATTATTTAAATATTAAGGATTACCGGGGTCGTCACATGTCGTGTCCACCCAGTGGAAGGACTCAAAGTTTTTCTTCAAATTGTTGTTCTTGCATTTTCTAAACAAAACTTGAACACTTTGCTCTACTTACTGTCTTGCTCCCATCAACAACGGTAACAACCCATGGTGTGGTCTCCACCAAAAAGAAATTGAGGTGTCGAGCTATGTCATTATCGAGGAAGCTATTAGTGCTCCCACTATTGATCAAAATGGTAAGAACCATTTTCTTGACATAACCCAAAACTTTGATTGTGGTTTTGCCTCAGTTTCCTATTTAGAGCATGTAGGGAAATTTCTCCTTCTATTTGCAATCCTTCTTCTAGGCCTTCCTCATCTCCTTCTAAACTATCATCCTCTACTGCAATTATAAGGTTAAACTGTTTTGGCTTGTACTTGTGTGAGCTCTTATATTTCTCATCACAATGATAGCATAACCTCTTATCTCTCCAGGCTTGATATTCAATTGGGGTTAGTCTCTTTAAAGGAAGTGGGTGATCTTTTTTTTTTTTTAGTAGTTTCACTCCTAGGTTGTCTATATGGTGTTGGATTGGTGAGTAGTTTTGGACTTGATGGAGTGTAAGCTAGTTGTCCCTTGTTGGTCCTATTAGGCAACTCTAGCCTATGCTCCTCAAGTTTAACCACATTAATAGCTTGCATCAAAGTTCTAGGTTGAAATTTCGTACTTCCAGCCTTATTTCATCCTTTAACCCCCTCAAAAAACTTGGATACAAAAATGTCATCCCCCAATCCCAAGTTCCTATTCTTCACGAATGATTTTAGCTCATCAAACTTTTCTTGGTAAGAGTTAATATTAGTTTCCCAGCTCAACTTGCTAAAACTCTATCACAACATCATCACTTCCAATTTCAGCAAATCTCTCCACAACTAAATTACATAACAAATCCTAAGCCACTCCCATTCTTCCTTCAATATGTTCCATATACCATAAATCTACTCTTCTTCTTAAGTAATGGGCAACAAAGTTTAATTTGGCAAGTTCCTCAATAGGAAAAAGCTGGAAAAATCTATTGCAACGTCATATCCATGACTAAGGCTCCTTACCTTCAAATTTAGAAAACTCCACCTTAGGTAGTCAATAATTTCTAGATGCGCTTACGTACGCCTAACAAATATGAGAATTATGCGAGAACTAGGAGTGCGTCGCAATCATGTCCATGTCAGTGGCACAGTTTAGAAGGACAACAAACAAGATTTAACTAAATGTCAATTCCATTGATAGCATAAACATGGTTACACTATGGGCGTTTTTGTTTAGTGGTAGTAGAGTATAGTGCTACTGGTATGTAGAGGTGAAAAGTTGGATTATTTATGTTTGTATTTGGATAATATCTTGTATTGGCAGTCTCTCTTTTTTCTGAGTTGACGTGTTTGATTTGGAGTACGATTCTTGTACTTAGTGTGCATAGACTAAAATACCCTTAACAAGATTTTCAAAAATAAACTAGCTAAAACGGACTAGTTTCAGTAGTCCCAAGTTGACGATGACATCGTTTGGCTCTTCTTCTAAATACAATCCCTCCCCATTGCGATTGGTTTGATGTGATTATTTATTTATATGCAAATTTGGTCGTGTTGGTTTGTAGCCCAAGTCGATCTGATTTTCGTTGTGAGGGAGTAATTGTTCAAGTGATATTTATTGTAGTCACAATTGGTGCCAATTACCTAATTTTTAGGGGCAAGATTCCTTGACGATATTCCCACGTGGGTTACAATCAGCGTGCAGGTAATTGTGGTTTCAATTTGTTTTTTGTTAGTACCCATTTGATTTGTTTAATAGTTAGTCCTTCAATTGGGATGATAAATTATTAGAACATTCCAACATTGCAAGCAATCCTCTTTTTGGATAACGTTTCAGTGCATGTTGGGATAGAAGTCTGGCTACATCTATGCTAATTTTTTGTCAATTTGGTTCATGATCTCTAGTCGTTGTGCCATGGTAGTTTTCATTTTTTATTTTTATTATTTTTAACATGGAGTCATATGCAGGTCGTTGAAGATTCTATTTTTGTGTTGTCTATCCATTCTGACAATATTCGCTCCCAAGCATTCAGGAATATCATGATTTCATTTTGGAAAACCTACTACAGTAGCCAAAAATATCTCATTGAGGACGCTTGAACATTATTTTGCTCTATACCTATATATTGGGCCTCCGCTCTTTGTAGTAAGTATGCAGTACTAAATAATAAATTTATCTGTGAGCATTTAACCTACCTAAAAAATGTCTCCGTCCAATCCACTCCCACAATTTACGTTTTTGTATGACGAGCCTTGGACAAAGGAGATCGACTTTGAATTTATCAAACAGTTGAAAGAAGCAACGAAAGTATGACGACCCCGAAATCCCTTTATTATTATTATTAGTCTTATGGCTATTATTAGATTAATACTATCATTATTGGCTACATACATGCATACATTTTTAATTACAACGTATAAGGTACATTACATAAGGGTACATCAACAAAAGAGAGTCTCGACTTGCTAGTTTACTATTGATACATAGCAAAAGCAAAAACCCAAAACAGGTACGCAGCGGAAAATCCTACATCCTTCTTCCTAATAAAATGCTTCAAAAGGTTCCTCCTCCTCACCATCATAAAAGCTATCTTCGGAAGCATCTAAAATATAATATAACATGGAATCAACATACGTTGAGTAGAAACACTTCTTTATACACATAAGGTGCTCGGGTGTCAAGTGCACATTAGTTACACATAGCACATATATAATTTCACACTTTCTACCTTTCGTCACCTGACAGTGACCCTTATAACTACCCGGGCCGAAATAACAACCAGCACATTTCTCCCGCCAGCCTTATCCTCCAATGGTCGTATCCCGGGCATACGCCTTAGTATTGTTCTACGACCCTCTCTCTTGAGTAGATCCCTCCATCTACCCAAGGGAGGGATTAGGAGATGGAAGGGTGGTGAACTCTCCCGGCTACTCAATAGTATGTCCCGGTGTAACACCCCCCAGACCATTCCAGCACATATGGGCCCATCCACACAATTGCAATTTGTTCACATATGCACATAATCATAGTTTAGCAAAGTAAGCTCCACACTTATAAATGAAAGCTTTATATTTGCTTATTAAGCATATGTAAATAGATAGTAGCAAAATATGTAAATAGATAAAATATAAATATAAATATATAAACATAACTAGTATAAATATATAAATATAAAGACTAAAATATAACTAGTATAAATATACTTAAATATATATATAGATTAAAAGATAACTAATATAAATATATAAAATGTGATATAGATAAGTTTACATATATAAAGATGATAGAAAAATATATAAACTATATAAAGTGTGATATAGATATAAGATGATTGAAATTATCTACATATGTATATAAACCAATAAAATGAATATAATTATATATATACTTATACGTACCATATATATATATATATAGATTAAAGTAGTCTTACTAAGTATTACTAAGTATATAATTAGTCTATAATAAGTAGACATATATATATACGTACATAACTATATATATATATACCTAATCTCTAATAAATTAGTTAAATGAATAGATAACAATACTTTAAATATTTACATATATATACGTACATATATATATATATATATATACATGTATATTTCTATAATCATCAAAGTAGGCATAAAACTATACAATAAAGTATAATAAATAGATATGTGGAGCTTTCTTCACAAATACTTTCAAGACAACATAGGATATTCTCCTACTAGCTCAATTAAAGAATCATGGTCTCATACTACTTCATATAAAGCATAGAACTCACATAATAATTCAAATAAAACATAAGAATGCCATGTTATTGTAAAAAGGCACAATAATCACATAGTTTTCCAAGAAAGCATAGTAAGCACATAGAACTCCAAATAAGCATACTAATCACATAAGATCTTCAAGATCATGCTCATAATACTATCCATCCTTCAACTTCCTCCCAACAAGAGTTAAACATGATAAAATGAACTATAAAGTAACATGAAGCTAGCAACATAACTAAAACCCTCAACTTGGAGGTATGTTTGGCAAAAGCTCTCACTCTAGGCCATTCAAGCTTGTTCTTTTACATTGCTTGGGCACAAGAGTATGGAAGCTTGCCTAATCTCCCCAAGGAGAAGAAGAAAAACCCTCTACTTAAGGTATAAAGAAGAGTTCCTACCTTTGTTCTTCAAAGTGTGTAGTAATTTGGAGGAAGTGAAGTGTTTGGAGGAAAAATGAAAGAGAGTGTAAGAGCAAGAGAGAGTGCACGGTTTTGGGCTGGAAAAATGGCTGAAAAATGAGGATTTTGGTATATATGGTCTTGTGTAATTATCTTCCATGTATTAGACACAAATATCCAATTATTAAATTCAACTAAATACCTATTCCATACATTATACATGGCTATATATGCTTACACCTATTCTTACTAAATACCATGTATATGTATGTGGGTATGTGTGTGTGTATATGTAGCCATGTACATCACCACTAATATATAGTTATTTATGTATATGAGGTTCAAGAGTATGTATTAGTAAAGATATTTTGATAAAATATAAAATAAAATCAACTAAAATCAAACAAAAACATATATATTCTGAAACTCTTATTTATTAAGTATTTTATTGCTTATTTCTCAGGAAAAAACGAAATTTGGGGTTGGAGAGGTGAAAAGACCAAAATACCCCTTGTTTTGCCAATTTTTCGAAAATTGCCCAAAAATAGAAATAAAATTGTAAAATTCGAAAATTAATTTTTATAAGTCAAATAAAACCTAGAATATTTATTTTTATTATTATTTTAATTTTTGGATAATAATTAAGCATTTTAAAAATTAGATTTCAAATTAATAACTTAAATACAATGTTTTCCGAAAATTACTAAAAATGCTTGGAAAAATAGGTAAAAGTTGAAAATAATCTATTAAAAATTTCTGGAAGTTTAGAAGGATCAAATGCATAAAAGTTTAAAAATATTTGGAATTTATAATATTTTATAAATATTTAGGTAGTAAAATGCTCACTAGTTCACAAATAAAATCATATTTGAAAAAATAATCTCTAGAAATCAATAACTCACAAAATAATCCTATAAATTTTGTATAATATAAAATATGTAAATAAAGGATTTACCGGGTCGTTACATCCTCCCCTCCTTAGAAAATTTCGTCCTCGAAATTGAGTCGAAGCCTAATCGAACAACTGTGGGTATTTCTCTTGCATCTCTTCTAGTCGTTCCCACGTACTTTCTTCAATCCCATGATCCTTCCATAGAACACGAACTAATTTTATGGTTTTGTTTCTCAAGGTGTGTTCTTGGAAGTCTAGGATCCTCACTGGCTCTTCGACATAGGTCAAGTCTGGACTAATGTCGAGGGACTCATGGTCGACAACATGAGAGGGATCAGGATGGTATTTCTTAAGCATAGACACATGAAATACGTTATGTACTTCTGCCAAAGTTGGGGGTAAGGATAATCGGTAGGCAACTTTCCCCACTCTCGCAAGTATCTCAAAAGGTCCAATATAGCGTGGGTTAAGCTTGCCCTTTCTCCCAAACCTCAAAACACCTTTTCTTGGCGAGACTTTTAAGAATACGAAGTCACCCACTTCGAACTCCAAGTCTTTTCGTCGTCGGTCAGCATAACTCTTCTGACGACTTTGTGCTGTCTCCATCCTTTTCTTTATCATCTTGATCGTTTCTGTTGTCTCACGAATCAAATCTGGGCCTATTAGCTTACTTTCACCCACTTCACTCCAACAAACTGGGGATCTACACTTTCTTCCATAAAGAGCCTCAAACGGGGCCACGCCTATCGTGGCTTGGTAACTGTTGTTATAGGCGAACTTTGTGAGGGGCAAGTGTCGATCCCAATTCCCACCAAAATCTAAGGTACACGCTCTAAGCATGTCTTCAAGAATCTGGATAACTCTTTCAGTCTGTCCATCTGTTTGTGGGTGATAAGCCGTACTAAAATTCAACTTAGTCTCCAAAGCCTTCTGTAATCCTTGCCAAAATTTTGAGACAAACCGAGGGTCTCGGTCAGATACTATACTTACTGGGACACCGTGTAAGCGAACAATCTCATTTTTATAGATTTCTGCCATCTTATCTAGCGAATAGGTCTTAGCAAATGCAAGAAAATGGGCGCTTTTTGTGAGTCTGTCCACGACCACCCATACTGCATCGTGACCTCTCTGTGTTCGTGGTAGTCCCATAACGAAATCCATCGTAATGTGTTCCCATTTCCACTCAGGGATTGGAAGAGGTTGCAATAACCCAAAGGGCTTCTGGTGGCTTGCTTTAACTTGTTGACAAGTTAAGCACTTTGCCACAAACTCTGCTATCTGCCTTTTCATTTTGGGCCACCAGTACTGTCGTCTCACATCTTGATACATCTTGTTTGTCCCTGGATGTATTGTGTACTTGGTGTTACGGCATTCCTCTAATATCTCCCTTTTCAGCTGCTCATTGTTTGGAACATATATTCGATTTCGAAATCTCAAAATTCCATCGTTTGGCAATGCGAACTCCTTTTCTTGGCCGAGGTTAACCCTCTCTTTAACCCTTCGGAGTTCGTCGTCCATTTCTTGTGCTTCTTTAATTCGCTGAAGTATCACGGGCTGAGCATGTAGTTGTGAAAACACAACTCCAAACTCCCGTTCTTTAGGTTTCCAACTTGAGATGTCTTCTAAAAATTTCCATTCTTGTATCATTAAGCAGGCTAGGCTAGCCTTCCTACTTAAAGCATCAGCTACGACATTCGCTTTACCCGGATGGTATAGAATGTCGCAATTAAAATCAGCTAGCAATTCTAACCATCTTCGTTGTCTCATATTCAACTCTTTTTGAGAGAATAAATACTTGAGACTTTTGTGGTCAGTAAATACTTCAAATGAAGTACCAAAAAGGTAATGTCTCCACTTCTTAAGAGCAAAGACAATGGCTGCCAGCTCTAGATCATGCGTTGGGTAGTTTTCTTCATAAGGTTTTAACTTCCTCGAAGCGTAAGCTACTACCCTTTTATTCTGCATAAGTACACAGCCTAGTCCTTCTTTGGACGCATCTGTGTAGACTACAAATCCTTCATTCCCCTGTGGCAGAGTTAACACAGGGGCGGTGACCAATCGATCCTTCAATTCTTGAAAGCTAGTTTCACAATAGTTATCCCAAATGAACCGCACTTTGGCTTGCGTTAGTCTGGTTAAGGGGCGAGCAATCTTGGAGAAATCCTTGATAAATCTCCGATAATACCCAGCCAAACCCAGAAAACTTCGCACCTCCGTGACAGTCATTGGTTGCTTCCATTCCACTATGGCTTTCACTTTTCCTGGATCAACTGCAATCCCATCCTTCGACACTATGTGTCCTAAAAAGGCCACCTGTGTCAGCCAGAATTCACACTTGCTGAATTTGGCATACAATTTCTCTTCCCTCAGCGTCTGAAGTACTATCCTCAAGTGCCTTTCGTGCTCTTCTTCCGACTCAAAGTAGACCAGTATGTCATCTATAAAGACAACTACAAATTGGTCTAGGTATGGTCGGAATATCCGGTTCATCAACTCCATGAACGTTGCCGGGGCATTCGTTACACCGAATGGCATCACCACAAACTCGTAGTGACCGTACCGAGTATTAAGGGCGGTCTTAGGGATATCTTCCTCTCGAATTCGTACTTGATGATATCCGGTTTTCAAATCCAGTTTTGAATAAACTGAAGCTCCTTGAAGCTGATCAAATAGCTCCTCAATGTTCGGTAGAGGGTACTTATTCTTGATGGTAACTTGGTTAAGCGGACGATAGTCGATACATAACCTCCAAGTTCCATCTTTCTTCTTGACAAATAGTACCGGAGCTCCCCATGGTGATGTGCTCGGGCGGATAAACCCTTTATCGAGTAATTCTTGTAGTTGGGTCTTAAGCTCATTTAACTCAGCAGGGGCCATCCTATAAGGAGTCTTAGAGATCGGAGCTGTTCCAGGTAACAACTCGATTACAAACTCAATCTCCCGATGTGGAGGTAAGTCTTTCAAATCATCAGGGAAAACATCAGGGTACTCATTTACTATGGGCACCTCTTGAAGCATCTTCTTATCTTCTGACTTATTCATGATATGGGCTAAGAACGCATAATTGCCCTTCTGTAGCAGTCGATTGGCTTGTAGAGAAGAGATAATGGGTAATGCGGGTGTGGTTTTGTTCCCTACGATTTCAATGATAGGTTGATTCGGGAAACAGAGCCGCACAACTTTGTGATGACAGTCTACTTGAGCGTAGTGTGTTGCTAGCCAATCCATATCCAAAATAACATCAAAGTCATGAATGGGTAGTAATACTAGGTCAGCAGTCATCTTTTGGCCACCAATTTCTAGTGCACAATCTCGATAAACTAAGTCCGTCTTCCATTTAGTTCTAAGGGGTGTTGTGATTTCTAATTCGTAAGGTAAGGCCTCAGGTTGCACTTGTAAACTAGTAAAGAAACTAGTCGATATATATGAATGCGTAGAACCAGGATCCATTAACACTTTAGCAAAATAACGGTCAATGAGAAGCGTACCTTCCACGACCGCCGAATTCTCGACCTCGGCCTGGTTCATAGCAAAGACCTTCCCTTGAATTCGTGGATTCTCCACTTGCTTCCCATTGCCCTTTGTATTCTTTCCAGTATTCGGGGTTGGCACTGGTTTGTACTGAGGGCAATTCAATACAAAATGCCCACGACCTCCACAAGCTTCCAAATCTTTCTTTTCTTAAGTTCAACAAAGTACATAGCCTCTACCTTTCCCCATTCTCAAGGTCCTTATCTCAGTACTAATTTTACCAAAAGATACGTTTTCGCAAACATATAATTCAACCTTATATAAAATCCATTAGATGCACTAGAGGTTTTAGCAACTTCATATATACTCGTGGTGACTCTCGAGTTGGTTCCTATAGGTTCAAGAGGTAGATTTTACACACGTCGAACTTAAGTCACATAATTTCACAAGTATTTACAACTATTACCCAAAAAAATTCGCCTTATACTCAAATTAGTCAAGTATTTGCCATTTAGGGGAGCAAAGTATGCACTGGTCGGCCGCCCAGCCACACCCGCCACCCTGCATGTCAAACACATCTCAAGGAAATTCATTCCTACTCAGCCTATTCGGATCAAGCCTATCTCCTTTCTATTCCAAATCTTACGCCGAGGATCCTTACCCAGCATAGCTTAGGCGTAAACCCAAGCTCTGATACCACCTATGACGACCCCGAAATCCCTTTATTATTATTATTAGTCTTATGGCTATTATTAGATTAATACTATCATTATTGGCTACATACATGCATACATTTTTAATTACAACGTATAAGGTACATTACATAAGGGTACATCAACAAAAGAGAGTCTCGACTTGCTAGTTTACTATTGATACATAGCAAAAGCAAAACCCAAAACAGGTACGCAGCGGAAAATCCTACATCCTTCTTCCTAATAAAATGCTTCAAAAGGTTCCTCCTCCTCACCATCATAAAAGCTATCTTCGGAAGCATCTAAAATATAATATAACATGGAATCAACATACGTTGAGTAGAAACACTTCTTTATACACATAAGGTGCTCGGGTGTCAAGTGCACATTAGTTACACATAGCACATATATAATTTCACACTTTCTACCTTTCGTCACCTGACAGTGACCCTTATAACTACCCGGGCCGAAATAACAACCAGCACATTTCTCCCGCCAGCCTTATCCTCCAATGGTCGTATCCTGGGCATACGCCTTAGTATTGTTCTACGACCCTCTCTCTTGAGTAGATCCCTCCATCTACCCAAGGGAGGGATTAGGAGATGGAAGGGTGGTGAACTCTCCCGGCTACTCAATAGTATGTCCCGGTGGAACACCCCCCAGACCATTCCAGCACATATGGGCCCATCCACACAATTGCAATTTGTTCACATATGCACATAATCATAGTTTAGCAAAGTAAGCTCCACACTTATAAATGAAAGCTTTATATTTGCTTATTAAGCATATGTAAATAGATAGTAGCAAAATATGTAAATAGATAAATATAAATATAAATATATAAACATAACTAGTATAAATATATAAATATAAAGACTAAAATATAACTAGTATAAATATACTTAAATATATATATAGATTAAAAGATAACTAATATAAATATATAAAATGTGATATAGATAAGTTTACATATATAAAGATGATAGAAAAATATATAAACTATATAAAGTGTGATATAGATATAAGATGATTGAAATTATCTACATATGTATATAAACCAATAAAATGAATATAATTATATATATACTTATACGTACCATATATATATATATATAGATTAAAGTAGTCTTACTAAGTATTACTAAGTATATAATTAGTCTATAATAAGTAGACATATATATATACGTACATAACTATATATATATATATACCTAATCTCTAATAAATTAGTTAAATGAATAGATAACAATACTTTAAATATTTACATATATACGTACATATATATATATATATATATATACATGTATATTTCTATAATCATCAAAGTAGGCATAAAACTATACAATAAAGTATAATAAATAGATATATGGAGCTTTCTTCACAAATACTTTCAAGACAACATAGGATATTCTCCTACTAGCTCAATTAAAGAATCATGGTCTCATACTACTTCATATAAAGCATAGAACTCACATAATAATTCAAATAAAACATAAGAATGCCATGTTATTGTAAAAAGGCACAATAATCACATAGTTTCCCAAGAAAGCATAGTAAGCACATAGAACTCCAAATAAGCATACTAATCACATAAGATCTTCAAGATCATGCTCATAATACTATCCATCCTTCAACTTCCTCCCAACAAGAGTTAAACATGATAAAATGAACTATAAAGTAACATGAAGCTAGCAACATAACTAAAACCCTCAACTTGGAGGTATGTTTGGCAAAAGCTCTCACTCTAGGCCATTCACGCTTGTTCTTTTACATTGCTTGGGCACAAGAGTATGAAGCTTGCCTAATCTCCTCAAGAAGAAGAAGAAAAACCCTCTACTTAAGGTATAAAGAAGAGTTCCTACCTTTGTTCTTCAAAGTGTGTAGTAATTTGGAGAAGTGAAGTGTTTGGAGGAAAAATGAAAGAGAGTGTAAGAGCAAGAGAGAGTGCACGGTTTTGGGCTGGAAAAATGGCTGAAAAATGAGGATTTTGGTATATATGGTCTTGTGTAATTATCTTCCATGTATTAGATACAAATATCCAATTATTAAAGTCAACTAAATACCTATTCCATACATTATACATGGCTATATATGCTTACACCTATTCTTACTAAATACCATGTATATGTATGTGGGTATGTGTGTGTGTGTATATGTAGCCATGTACATCACCACTAATATATAGTATTTATGTATATGAGGTTCAAGAGTATGTATTAGTAAAGATATTTTGATAAAATATAAAATAAAATCAACTAAAATCACACAAAAACATATATATTCTGAAACTCTTATTTATTAAGTATTTTATTGCTTATTTCTCAGGAAAAAAACGAAATTTGGGGGTTGGAGAGGTGAAAAGACCAAAATACCCCTTGTTTTGCCAATTTTTCGAAAATTGCCCAAAAATAGAAATAAAATTGTAAAATTCGAAAATTAATTTTATAAGTCAAATAAAACCTAGAATATTTATTTTTATTATTATTTTAATTTTTGGATAATAATTAAGCATTTTAAAAATTAGATTTCAAATTAATAACTTAAATACAATGTTTTCCGAAAATTACTAAAAATGCTTGGAAAAATAGGTAAAAGTTGAAAATAATCTATTAAAAATTTCTGGAAGTTTAGAAGGATCAAATGCATAAAAGTTTAAAAATATTTGGAATTTATAATATTTTATAAATATTTAGGTAGTAAAATGCTCACTAGTTTCACAATAAAATCATATTTGAAAAAATAATCTCTAGAAATCAATAACTCACAAAATAATCCTATAAATTTTGTATAATATAAAATATGTAAATAAAGGATTACCGGGTCGTTACAGAAAGACTACCATAGACTGATCCGCCGGACTAACCATGGTGTTTTGCATGTTGCGATTAACACCGTGAACAGGTGGTTCGGTACTTATTTACTTTTGAGGATGCAACCAAAACACTATAGGAAGTTGCAGTTCGGCATAAGATATTTAGATTTATCACAACACCTCCTTGATGTGGACTACAACCCATGGACGAAAATCATCAGTACTACAGATGTGTTGTGGGATTACATCACAATGGTGAGTTGTTCTCCATTATCATTATCTACTAAATTTGTGATGAAACTCGAAATGATTCTACAACTTGTTTCGTTTTTTTTTTATTTTTTTGGAATTACCCCTTAACGATGTTTGTGGTGTGCACTAATGGAATTATGGGCTTATTTTCTGAATAAAATAATGTTAATAGAAATACAACGATGGCGATGCTTACATGCTTCGGGGGAACTGACATGGACTAATCTGCAAAAGTTTTGGACCGGCATGTCACATACTGCCTTTACTGGAAGAAACGTGATACAAATTTGGATGATAGCCATACACTAGAAAGAACGTTGCACCGGTTGAACAACCCTCAATCGGATCTTTGTTTGGGGATGATCTCTAACATTATCCTGTTTGTTGTGTGATCGAATTCTACACCACCACTACCGGTATATTTAAGATGGACCCGATTGCACGATAATGGCGCTTCTACACTTGAATCTTAGATTTAATGTGTTTTGGCCAAAATACCCATGTGCCTAGCTCACATCATATCTCCAAATAGATCATGTAACCCCTTTGAACTTTGCCATCGCATTTTTTACCTCCGCACATAATAACTCCAGCGTATTGAGAAAAACAACTTCCTCATGCTCGTCCCAATATGACGTGCAGAAGCTAAAAACTATGACGACATGGTCATTGAGTGAGGTGAAGAAGTAGAGTGAGCCATAGCCTGTAGTTATGAAATAGATGCGACGATAAGTTTAGTGTCATGATAAAGTTATAGACAAAGTATTGGAACAAATTCCAAGTGAAAGAAGAAGACCACAATGAAATTCAAGGCCATACAACAAACTTTGAAGGGACATCCAACATGTACGAACCCACACATAATCAAGATATGATATATGACATTTTTGTATTTTTCTTTACGTGCAGGAAAGCACAACAATGGTCAAGCACAACTCAGGTCCTGCTCACCAAACAACAACCAGTAATAGAAAGAGCATTAGCTGAACTTTTATCATACTCCAGAAAAATCATACAAATCAGGACTTTAACAACACTAAACACATTCTGACATATGGTTTGTTAAATAAGCCCCAACCCTACAGCATCCCTTAGTACCCCTCCAATCATTGTATATTCCAATTACCAGTTCATCACACACATTGGTTCCATTCTGTACTAGGTTCGAGTTGTCAACAAATTCGACACTCTCCCGATTCAGTGGGTGCTGTTCACTTGAAACAGCTCTGCTTCTAGTGGATCTCGGCATGTGTTCCGTATGAAGTTAGAAGTAGGGCGCAATACAATATTATCATGTTTTGGATTCTCAGTGGATAGAAGCACCGACTCACAATATCCCCCAATGCCCTTTAAATAGTGCGAATGTGCACTCTATGACATTCTTGTGCGACTGTGCCACATGTTAAAGTATTCTTTGTGGTTCTGTGGTGTTCACGACCTTGTCCCCAATCGTCTAAGTGGTACTCGTACCTTAATAAGGGGTGAGAAAGCCTTTGCAATTTGTGTAACCGAGATCAACAAATAGTACTTTCCCACGGTCACAACAAGGAAAATATTTAAAATTGTTTCATAGTAATGCACTTCACAAAATTACCTAAAAAAAATGGAACAGAACTTTACCTTCGGGTACCAAAGGTCGTTGTTCGAGACAAAGTATGCTTCAAAATGCGACTGTCCGCTATAGAGTCCTTCCAACTGGACAACGCATAAGCAAAGTTCTATCATTATCGCACACTACGAGAACATTGACACTGACATCTCCCTTCTGATTAATGTGTCTGACTTTATCCATCGCGGGAACACGTATTAAGATATGTGTACCGTCAAGTGCGCCTAAACAACCTAAAGGATTTCATGTGGAAACATAATCAAAATTTGTAAAGACAATTTTTACAGATCATAAAATAACTTTTTTGTAGCAAAAAAGCCGTACAAATATTTTTCAAAAAACAAAGATGGAAAGACTAAGTAAATATTTTGGAAACAATTATTATAGGGTTCAATAATTTGAAATAGAATTAAAACTAAACAGCAACGAATCAGTTACCTTAAAGTACTTCCATGTTAGGTGAGTGCAATCGTCGGTAATAGGTTCAGGTCACACCAAAAGCATATGACTGCATCTTAGCATAGCCTAATAGTCTGATTGAAATATGTGCTTATAGTTTGGCCCGAACGCTAGAAATTGGTTTGGATTGTGACGTTTTTCTTATGGTGAGACAATATGGATACGAAGATCGCCACTTCTCCGGAACAAAAATAAACTTATTATTGTTGAGCCCCAAAGTTTTCAAGCAAATCACATAGCTTAGCGAAACAGTTTGGTCCATTCAAAATTTTGTAATGCACATAGTATTGTATTCTCAACAATCCGCCTCAAGTATTTTAGTTGATTTTCAATTTTCTGAATTGTACTCTACTTATGGCCCAAACATATGTGGCTGCCCTTCGTGTTGCATATACCATTACTTAAACACAAGGTACATCAATGACATGCAAATAATGTTCCGGTCAAATAACACGTAAATCTTAGGATACGTCAAAGTCGCACACGGTAAGCCATCCTGAAAAATC
>CM047877.1:10072876-10115883 GCA_026212405.1 Petrea volubilis
GAATGGATGTAGCTGAGTTTCGCCGAGACATTCTATTAGAGATGCCAGTAATAAACGTTCCAACCCTCTATCTCCTAATCCCTCCTCATATGGATGGAGTGTTCCATGTGAGAGTAGGTTGTAGGCTTCGGCATATACCTAGGTTATGACCATTGGTGTGACTCGGTTGGAATTGGTAGAATTGCGGAGTGACTCGGTTGGATTGTTTGATCGTGGTGGGAGTCATAAGGCATTACGTCACTATATATGACGAACAGGGAGTATTGTGTGATTTTACATGTTTATGTGCAATTTTCACACACTTGCACCTTATGTGATTGAGTAATAGTTCTATTCAACCGTCATGTTGACACATTTTATGAACATTCTTTTAGGCAAAGATGTTATATTAGAGTGCGCAGCAGAAGACCACCAAGCATTACAACGCTTTTACAGTTACTTTTGTATTAGTTTTTTTAAATTGTAACTTTTGTATTTTGTAAATTTTTTTATGTAAATTATTTATTATAATAAAATATAAAGGAATGTTGGGGTCGTGACATCTGGTGCATGGGCGACATTTCCTCCTTGAGCATAATTCTATGCTCAATGGCGCGGCCAGGTGGCATTCCATATGTCCCCTTAAAGACATCCTCAAACTCCTGTAGCAGAAGTTGTATTACGATGGGTATCTCTTGTGAGGGATCACTGATACTAATAGTGAATAATTGAGCTACCAAGCCATGTGATGCCTTCTTAAAGAATTTCTAGACTCCCTTGCTACTAATTAATTAAACATTGAATGTTTCATCAACACCTTTTAGTATGCTCTTTCTCCCATTTTCGAACAAGGTGACTCTCCCTTCTTTGTAGTCAAAAGCAACTGGACTAAAGGTCCACATCCAGTCGGCACCAAGAATGATGTCGTGTCCACCTAGTGGAAGGACTCAAAGTTTTTCTTCAAATTGTTGTTCTTGCATTTCCTAAACAAAACTTGAACACTTTGCTCTACTTACTGTCTTGCTCCCATCAACAACGGTAACAACCTATGGTGTGGTCTCCACCAAAAAGAAATTGAGGTGTAGAGCTATGTCATTATCGAGGAAGCTATGAGTGCTCCCACTATTGATCAAAATGGTAAGAACCATTTTCTTGACATAACCTAAAACTTTGATTGTGGTTTTGCCTCAGTTTCCCATTTAGAGCATGTAGGGAAATTTCTCCTTCTATTTGCAATCCTTCTTCTAGGCCTTCCTCATCTCCTTCTAAACTATCATCCTCTACTGCAATTATAAGGTTAAACTGTTTTGGCTTGTACTTGTGTGAGCTCTTATATTTCTCATCACAACGATAGCATAACCTCTTATCTCTCCAGGCTTGATATTCAATTGGGGTTAGTCTCTTTAAAGGAAGTGGGTGATCTTTTTTTTTTTTAGCAGTTTCACTTCTAGGTTGTCTATATGGTGTTGGATTGGTGAGTAGTTTTGGACTTGATGGAGTGTAAGCTAGTTGTCCCTTGTTGGTCCTATTAGGCAACTCTAGCCTATGCTCCTCAAGTTTAACCACATTAATAGCTTGCATCAAAGTTCTAGGTTGAAATTTCGTACTTCTAGCCTTATTTCATCCTTTAACCCCCTCAAAAAACTTGGATACAAAAATGTCGTCCCCCAATCCCAAGTTCCTATTCTTCACGAATGATTTTAGCTCATCAAACTTTTCTTGGTAAGAGTTAATATCAGTTTCCCAGCTCAACTTGCTAAAACTCTATCACAACATCATCACTTCCAATTTCAGCAAATCTCTCCACAACTAAATTACATAACAAATCCTAAGCCACTCTCATTCTTCCTTCAATATGTTCCATATACCATAAATCTACTCTTCTTCTTAAGTAATGGGCAACAAAGTTTAATTTGGCAAGTTCCTCAATAGGAAAAAGCTGGAAAAATCTATTGCAACGTCATATTCATGACTAAGGCTCCTTACCTTCAAATTTAGAAAACTCCACCTTAGGTAGCCAATAATTGCTAGATGCGCTTACGTACGCCTAACAAATATGAGAATTACGCGAGAACTAGCAGTGCATCGCAATCATGTCCATGTCAGTGGCACAGTTTAGAAGGACAACAAACAAGATTTAACTAAATGTCAATTCCATTGATAGCATAAACATGGTTACACTATGGGCGTTTTTGTTTAGTGGTAGTAGAGTATAGTGCTACTGGTATGTAGAGGTGAAAAGTTGGATTATTTATGTTTGTATTTGGATAATATCTTGTATTGGCAGTCTCTCTTTTTTCTGAGTTGACGTGTTTGATTTGGAGTACGATTCTTGTACTTAGTGTGCATAGACTAAAATACCCTTAACAAGATTTTCAAAAATAAACTAGCTAAAACGGACTAATTTCTGTAGTCCCAAGTTGACGATGACATCGTTTGGCTCTTCTTCTGAATACAATCCCTCCCCATTGCGATTGGTTTGATGTGATTATTTATTTATATGCAAATTTGGTCGTGTTGGTTTGTAGCCCAAGTCGATCTGATTTTCGTTGGGAGGGAGTAATTGTTCAAGTGATATTTATTGTAGTCACGATTGGTGCCAATTACCTAATTTTTAGGGGCAAGATTCCTTGACGATATTCCCATGCGGGTTACAATCAGCGTGCAGGTAATTGTGGTTTCAATTTGTTTTTTGTTAGTACCCATTTGATTTGTTTAATAGTTAGTCCTTCAATTGGGATGATAAATTATTAGAACATTCCAACATTGCAAGTAATCCTCTTTTTGGATAACATTTCAGTGCATGTTGGGATAGAAGTCTGGCTACATCTATGCTAATTTTTTTTCAATTTGGTTCATGATCTCTAGTCGTTGTGCCATGGTAGTTTTCATTTTTTATTTTTATTATTTTTAACATGGAGTCATATGCAGGTTGTTGAAGATTCTATTTTTGTGTTGTCTATCCATTCTGACAATATTCGCTCCCAAGCATTCAGGAATATCATGATTTCATTTTGGAAAACCTACTACAGTAGCCAAAAATATCTTCATTGAGGACGCTTGAACATTATTTTGCTCTATACCTATATATTGGGCCTCCGCTCTTTGTAGCAAGTATGCAGTACTAAATAATAAATTTATCTGTGAGCATTTAACCTACCTAAAAAATGTCTCCGTCCAATCCACTCCCACAATTTACGTTTTTGTATGACGAGCCTTGGACAAAGGAGATCGACTTTGAATTTATCAAACAGTTGAAAGAAGCAATGAAAGACTACCATAGACCGAATCCGCCGGACTAACCATGGTGTTTTGCATGTTGCGATTAACACCGTGAACAGGTGGTTCGGTACTTATTTTACTTTTGAGGATGCAACCAAACACTATAGGAAGTTGCAGTTTCGGCATAAGATATTTAGATTTATCACAACACTCCTTTATGTGGACTACAACCTATGGACGAAAATCGTCAGTACTACAGATGTGTTGTGGGATTACATCACAATGGTGAGTTGTTCTCCATTATCATTATCTACTAAATCTGTGATGAAACTCGAAATGATTCTACAACTTGTTTCATTTTTTTTTAATTTTTTTGGAATTACCCCTTAACGATGGTTGTGGTGTGCACTAATGGAATTATTGGCTTATTTTCTGAATAAAATAATTTTAATAGAAATACAACGATGGCGATGCTTACATGCTTCGGGGGGAACTGAAATGGACTAATCTGCAAAAGTTTTTGGACCGGCATGTTACACCCTGCCTTTTACTGGAAGAAACGTGATACAAATTTTGGATGATAGCCATAACACTAGAAAGAACGTTGCACCGGTTGAACAACCCTCAATCGGATCTTCGTTTGGGGATGATCTCTAACAATTATCTTGTTTGTTGTGTGATCGAATTCTATACCACCACTACCGGTATATTTCAATATGGACTCGATTGCACGATAATGGCGCTTCTACACTTGAATCTTAGATTTAATGTGTTTTGCCAAAATACCCCATGTGGGAAGCCTAGCTCACATCATATTCTCAAAATAGATCATGTAACCCCCTTTGAACTTTCCATCGCATTTTTTACCTTCCGCACATAATAACTCCAGCGTATTGAGAAAAACAACTTCCTCATGGTCGTCCCAATATTGACGTGCAGAAGCTAAAAACTATGACGACATGGTCATTGAGTGAGGTGAAGAAGTAGAGTGAGCCATAGTCCTGTAGTTATGAAATAGATGCGATGATAAGTTTAGTGTCATGATAAAGTATAGACAAAGTATTGGAACAAATTCCAAGTGAAAGAAGAAAAGCACAATGAAATTCAAGGCCATACAACAAACTTTGAAGGGACATCCAACATGTACGAACACACAAATAATACAAGATATGATATATGACATTTTTGTATTTTTCTTTACGTGCAGGAAAGCAACAACAATGGTCAAGCACAACTCAGGTCCTCTCACCAAACAACAACCAGTAATAGAAAGAGCAATTAGCTGAACTTTTAATCATACTCCAGAAAATTCATACAAATCATGACTTTAACAACAACTAAACAACATTCTGACATATCGGTTTGTTAAACAAGCCCCAAACCCTACAGCATCCCCTTAGTACCCCTCCCCTCATTGTATATTCCAGTTACCAGTTCATCACACCATTGGTTCCATTCTGTACTAGGTTCGATTGTGTCAACAAATTCGACACTCTCACCCGGTTTAGTGGGTGTTTCACCCTGAAACAGCTCTGCTTCTAGTGGATCATTCGGCATGTGTTTCCATATGAAGTTATGAAGTAGGGCGCAATACAATATTATCATGTTTTGGATTCTCAGTGGATAGAAGCACCGACTCCACAATATCCCCCAATGCCCTTTAAATAGTGCGAATGTGCACTCTATGCCATTTCTTGTGCGACTGTGCCACATGTTAAAGTATTCTTTGTGGTTCTGTGGTGCTTCACGACCTTGTCCCCAATCGTCTAAGTGGTACCTCGTACCTTAATAAGGGGTGAGAAAGCCTTTGCAATTTGTGTAACCGAGATCACACAAATAGTACTTTCCTACGGTCACAACAAGGAAAAATATTTAAAATTTGTTTCATAGTAATGCTGTGACGACCTGGTAATCTTTAATATTTAAATAATTGATATAACATCTTATGTTCTTGAAAATGTCATTTTCACATTTTAGTCAAATTTTAGATCAATTTATAATTTGAACGGTAAAGTGCCAATTTTCGAATTTCGATTACCACTCTTGGAAAAATTCATCTATTAAATACTTATGAGTTTCAAAAATAATATAACTAAGTATTCTAGACTTTTATGCATGGAGAAAATCAATTTTGAATGAATTACATGATTTTCCAAATTTTAGAGGAATTTGACATTCAAACACAATTTTCGAACTTTCTATGTCCTAAATTGCAATTTTTGAAAACTTAACTAAAACATTTGTAATTTCTGGGAAGTATACATATAATTATTGATTTATAAAGATTAAATTTCATAATTTTGGAATTTTTCTAAATTAATTATGAATTTTCGGATTTTATGCTCCAAAACCCTAATTTTATGCCCTAAAACCCTAATTTTAGGTTTTTAACAATAAAATAAAGGCAAATTCGAATTTTATCTAAAATAAGTAGATAATTTCAGATCTTATACAATTATGGCAATAAAATAAAATCAGATTTTGGTTGATTTTCTTTAGTATTTTATTAAAATATCCTACACTAATAAAAGATGAATTTCTTCTAGAATTTATACACTTGTGTGGTCTTCTATCATTTAGATTCATGACTCATGGATTAGGGTTACACCAAGGCTAGAAATAGATGAGGGAGGTGGAAGATTTCATTTAATTAGGCATTTAATTTTAAGCCTAGTTGGGAGATTTGCATTAAATAGGGAGATTTGCATTTATTAAAACTTGGTCCTCAAGTCTTGGCTTCTATCCTCATTCTCCACTATAAATAGGACCTCCCACACACTTCCCCACCCCCAAAAACGTCCTCACACCTTCACACACTATACTCTCTCAAGTTTCTTCCACAAACATCATCCTTTCACTCTTCTTTATACCCTTTTCAAGTATAAACTAAGGTAGAAACCTACTTTGATTTCATAAGTATTTTCTTTCCTTCTTTTGAGTAGGATCTTCCTACAAGGCAAGCTTCCATACTCTTGTGCCAAGCTATGTAAAATACACAAGCTTGAATGGCCTTGAGTGATAGCTTTTGCCAAACATGCCCTCCAATTTTGGGCTTAGAGATATTTGCTCCATGTTTATATGCTTTATTTGCTATATTCATGTTGAAATGATTGTCTTGTTGTTGTGCCCATTAGATGTGATTAGTTCCTAGGATTTTCTCTTAATTTACTCTTTGATATGTATTTTGTGTTTGTGATGTACTTAGGAAGGTTTATTAGATATTTTATGGTTAACTTGTTAGCTAGCATATCTATGCAAATATGTTGCAAAAATATATTAGATCACAAATCTTACCATCTTTATGTATATGAAGTAGTTGTTTTTAAGTATTTTAAACTAATTTTCTTGCAAAAATGGTCTTTTGTGAAGAAAACATATTGATCTTAAAAAGTGTTTAAAAGTAAGTTCGTAGTTACATAAGTATACTAATTTTCTTATTAAACATATCAAACTTATACACATATTTGTTTTTTTTAAAAGAAATGAGATTTGTTATACATATACCAATTTTTCATAAACTTCCATGATTATGTGATTTTGTGATTATGTGATATTATGTGAATGGGCCCAAATGTGCCGGAGTTGTTTGGGTGTGTTCCGCCGGGACATACTATTGAGTAGCCGGTTTTAAGAGTTCACACTCTCTCCATCTCCTAATCCCCCCTTGGGTAGACGGAGTGTTCTACTCAAGAGAGAGGGTCGTAGGAAAATATTCGGCGTATGCCCGGGATACGACCACCGGAGGATAAGGCGGGCGGGAGAAATGTGCTGGTTGTATATTCGGCATGGGTAGTCATAAGGGTCACTGTTAGGTGACGAAAGGTAGAAAAGTGCAAAATGTGTGCTTTATATGTGCTTTATGTGCAACTATCACCCGAGCACCTTATGTAATTGAAGTATGTGTTTCTACTCAACATGTGTTGATGTTGAATATGTATTATGTTTTAGATGAGACCGAAATTGTGGAAGAAGAAGAACCGTTCGAGGCATTTTATTAGGAAGAAAGATGTTAGATTCCGCTGCGTACTTGCCTTTGGTTTTTACTTGTCGCTTGCAAGTTGTTTAGTGATACGATGTAACTTGTATTGATTTTGGCGTTTCATATGTACTGAGTTTAAATAGACTCTTGTATGTACATAGTAATAATATTAATAAAACATGAATTACCGGGGTCGTCACAAATGCACTTTCACAAAATTACCTAAAAAAATGGAACAGAACTTTACCTTCGGGTACACAAAGGCCGTTGTTTCGAGACAAAGTCTGCTTCAAAATGCGACTGTCCGCTACAGAGTCCTCCCAACTGGACAACGCATAAGCAAAGTTCATATCATTATCGCACACTAAGAGAACATTGACACTGACATCTCCCTTCTGATTAATGTGTCTGACTTTATCCATCTCTGGAACACGCATTAAGATATGTGTACCGTCAAGTGCGCCTAAACAACCTTAAAAGATTTCATGTGGAAAACATAATCAAAATTTGTAAAGACAATTTTTACAGATCATAAAATAACTTTTTTGTAGCAAAAAAGCCGTACAAATATATTTTCAAAAAACAAAGATGGAAAGACTAAGTAAATATTTTGGAACAAATTATTATAGGGTTCAATAATTTGAAATAGAAATTAAAACTAAACAGCAACGAATCAGTTACCTTAAAGTACTTCCATGTTGGGTGAGTGCAATCTTCGGTAATAGGTTCAGGTCACACCAAAAGCATATGACTACATCTTAGCATAGCCCTAATAGTCTGATTGAAATATTTGCTTATAGTTTGGCCCGAACGCTAGAAATTGGTTTGGATTGTGACGTTTTTCTTATGGTGAGACAATATGGATACGAAGATCGCCACCTTCTCCGGAACGGAAATAAACTTATTATTGTTGAGTCCCCCAAAGTTTTCAAGCAAATCACATAGCTTAGCGAAACAGTTTTGGTCCATTCAAAATTTTTTAATGCACATAGTATTTGTATTCTCAACAATCCGCCTCAAGTATTTTAGTTGATTTTCAATTTTCTGAATTGTACTCTACTTATGGCCCAACATATGTGGCTGCCCTTCGTGTTGCATATACCATTACTTAAACACAAGGTACATCAATGACATGCAAATAATGTTCGGGTAAAATAACACGTAAATTCTTAGGATAAGTCAAAGTCGCACACAGTCAGCCATCTTAAAAAATCTATATTAGTCGTGCAATAACTCAGTGTTCAATTCAAATGAAAGAATTAAACATAACATTTGTATTCTAACGAGTGCTCAACTTCGATAAGCAAACCAGTATTACTTCAATCTAGTTTCATTCAATTATCTAACATTTTAAGACAATCAAATTAAGCCATTAATGTAATACCAGACAATAATAAGAAACAAATAAGAAATAATAATAAAAAAACAAATAATTCACATACTTCACAAACAAAATCTGCATATTGGTTTGTTGTTATGAATGACTTTAGATAAATTCATCATAGGAGGACAAAATTTGTATGAGGTATACTTGATTGAGGAATGGATAACCAATTTGTGATCCTTAAACATTCAATGAACCTCTTCTGAATTTCTCACTCATTTTCAAACATATTACCTTCAACTTAAGAATTACAAAACGCACAGCTCTTGCTCATATAATATCGGTTGTAACACTATGTATAATCATAGCAGCGTGATATTGTCACGACCCGAAAAAATATCCTTTATTTTATTAAAATAAATAATAATTTTCACATAAAATTTGTAAAAAATACAAGAGTTACGATTTTCACAAAATACAAAAGTAACTTTATTAAGTAAAATGCTTCAAAACACCCATTGTTTCCACTGCGTCCCTCAAACGTATCCGCTCATTTTTTTCTAAAAACAATGGAAAAGAGGAGTCAACGCGACGGTTGAGTAAAACTATTACGCAATCACATAAGGTGCAGGTGTGTGAAAATTGCACATAGACATGTAAAATCACATAATACTCCATGTTCGTCACATATAGTAATGCAATGCCTTATAACTCCCACCACGATCAATTAATCCAACCGAGTCACTCCCGATTCCACCAATCCCAACCAAGTCACACCATTGGTCATATCTCGGGCATATGCCGAATTCCTACGACCCACTCTCACATGGAACACTCCATCCATATGAGGAGGGATTAGGAGATGGAGGGCTGGAACACTTATTACCGGCATCTCCGATAGAATGTCCCGGCGGAACTCAACCACATCCATTCCACAATATTTCGGGGCCAACACATAATTGAGAAATAATTTCTCATAACACATATATTTTGTTAAAGCATAAATAAACATGCCATGTTCATGCATGTACCTTTATGAAAGCATAATAACATAAAAATAATTATCATGATATTAACATGTATAGCAAATAATTTGAGGCATAAAATCAGAAAATGTGAACATAGGCAATCACTTGGTATTTGACCATTATTTTGGTAAACCCAAGTTAAAGCCTTGTTTATGAAAATAATCTAAGATCATGTTGCCTAAACTACTTATGAGAAAGGTAATAATTCTACCTTTCAACTATTTTTAGGGATAAAGAGGGTATATAAAGGGCTATATGGAAGGCTAATAGGTATATATGGATGAAAATAGAAGGGTTTATATATATATATATATATATATGTGTGGGTGGAAGATAGACTATAAAAAGGAAGTGTTTTGGTTGTTAAAAGTAGAAGTAGAGTGGGGGTGTGTTTTTAGGCAGGATTTCTACGGGAGAGAATGGGGGGATTTTGGAATGAAAATGGGGTTGGAGTTGGAATCTATTTATAGAGGAGAAAAGAAGAAATAACTAATATTATAACAAAATAAATAGATAATCATACATGCTATATGGACATAAATATATACACATCACTATATTAATTACCTAGTATACATATATTTATGTATGTGGACATGTAGGTGTATATGTAGATATATAAATCACCACTAGTTTATATATGTGGATGTGTGTGTGGATATATAGATATAGAAATCACCACTAGGTGATATATGGATGTGTGTGTGTATATGTAGAGATATAATTTACCACTAGTATATATATGGATGTGTGTGTGTATAAGTAGATAGATAAATCACCATTAGTATATGTATGGATGTGTGGGTGTATATGTAGATATATAATTTACCACTAATATATATATTAGAGGAGATATTCTTGCAAAATAATTATAAAATATACTAAAAATCTAGACTTTATATTTATCATTTAATTAAAATCCGAAAATTAGGATTATAAATAATTAAAATTCGAAAATTTTACAGATAAAATTAGAAAATATATTGTTGTATTTATAAAATTCAAAAATTGTATAATTTATTTAGAAAATTCGAAAATAAAATAAATACAGGTTTAAAATATTTATTTAAATAAATTTTCCAAAAATAATAATCACAATTCAAAATTAATACTATAAGGTCTAAATTATAAAGTAATTTTTAAAGAATAAAATTCCAAAATCATAAAAATTTTAGGAATTAAAAGATTTTATATCAAATATTTTGCATGTTTCAAATGGTAAGAAAATAAATGAAGGAAGACTCTCATTTTATACAATGCATGTAGTGTAATGCACAATTATACAAAAAAATCACATATATTCACACAATAATTGTCACATAATGGAAATAAATCCTAAGTAAAATATTAATAATAACCAAGTTCCAGATGAAGTTTCAATAAACAACACATTAAAGTCTTTTAATAATTCATTTAAGTTTGAAATTTGAATTCAAACCAAGTTCCAGATGAAGTTTCAATAAAAAGATAAGATAGAGATTGAGATAATTTGTGCTACCGCCCACACCCATGACCCATGGGCTGTGACCGAAGCCAGACTAAATAGGCGGCGATGCGCGCATGTGGTACTTTCACTATATGGTACTTAGTTGATACCTTGAGAATTGATCAATATTTACCCATACATAAATTGCTTTGATTAAACATTCGATGTGGGATACAACACAACCCACAAACACTTATCTTTATACTTTACTCATTCCATAATATATATATATATATATATATATATATATATATAGACTTTATTCTATGAATTCAACTGTAAAAACACCAATAAAACACCCTAATCTTTGAATAAAACACCCACAAATATCAAAATATCAACATGCCATTTCCAACATTCTCCAAGACACTAATAGCATTTTCTTGAGCATTTTCTATTTTATCTTGGCCATCTCCAATTCAGTTTCCAATCTTCTCAAGTTTCTTAATTATTAGTCTAGAGATCATAATCACAGACCAATCACACATTTAGGGTGGGGGTGGGGGTGGCGGTGGAGGTGTGATTCCATACAAAATAAGAACCAACTTCAACAACCTAATTGAAAAAAATAGAAAAAAAAAATGGAAATGAATTCAATCCTTAAAAAACAAGAATTAAAAAAAAATGTAACCTATTTCATAATCTTCACAACCCAAAGAATCTTCTACCAAGGTTTGTACATGTCCAAGAACATTGAATATTGGCTCTTTTCCCACAATGGCAAAAATCATGCCGCTTCTACCTTTTCCTCTTCTTGTTAAGAGTTTTGCTGTAAGTAGACGGATAAATAGGAAATTACAGGTGGTGGGAAGCAATGATGTATTTTGCACCTTTTTTTTGTTTTTAACTTTTAGCTTATTTGAGGGACCAAAATAGAACTCAAACAAGGAATTGGCACATGTTTGTGACAAGTTGCCATTTCAGACAAAAAACCACCAGAAAAGTTACCAAAAGGACAAACCATAGAACTAATTTATTAGTCCAGTGTCAGTAAAGTTATGAATGGTACTTGAGGGAATATGTTGATATTAAAATAAAACATTGAGAACTAAATATAACATTGGCCCTATAATTAAGTTATACTTTATTTTTATTTTCCACACGTACTTAGGCAAACTTAATAGTTTTAGTAAAACATTTTCAATCCACTTGCACCTTCCACAGGAAAAAAATACATTTTTCCCCCCGGGGAAATCTCGGGAGAATTTACCCTGAATTTTTTTTTTTGAATTTTTTTAATTAAAAACCGAGGAAAATCCGGGCGAAATTTTTTTTTGATTTTTTTTAATTTTTTTTTAATTAAAATTCGGGGGAAATCCGGGAGAAAATTTCCCCCGAATTTTTTAAATTTTTTTTAATTTTTTTTTTAAATTCTCTTGTCAACTTATTGATTTCTAAATTAAGTGAGGAAGATTTTGGGAGAATGTATAAAATAACTCTCAAAAAGCTATAATTTTGAATATTAAGATAACTAAATTTATGCGATTTAATAATTATGTATCAAAAATACACTTTAAAATTTTTATTTTAAAACTAAAGCTATATAAAAGAGTAACGCACTATAATTTTATCTAAAGTATTTATGTAATTATTAAGGTTTAATAAATTTCAAAATGGAGTTCTTACATCACATTTTTTCGCAAGGTTTGAATTATTAACTTATGTTAAGAGTGATCTTTGCTAAAGTAGACCAACATTTTAACAAAAACAAAAATAACAACAAGAACAATAATAAATAATCTTTTATTAAAATAATATTTTTCATCTCGATAACTTTTTTATGTACTAAAAAAATTATGAAGAGAATAACTTTTATAATTCACAAGAGATATTGGGGTTTTATAACCATGACTATAATTAACATGACATAAAATAATTTCATTCAAATATAAAATCAAGAAAAATATATGAATATGTTAGAGTAAACCATGACTTTTAAAAAGATATTTAGTCATTAAATATAATGTTTCATTCAAAACTAAAATCAGGAAAAATATATGAATATGTTAGAGTATTCTAAAAAAATATATGTATATCTTTTATTAAATGAAATACTTCGAAAAATAACAACTAGAGCATCAGTTAATAAATGCTAAATGTTACTATCTATTTAAGAGATTTTATTAATATTATATATATCTAACAATATTTATTTAATTTTAACGAGGATGCGATTGTTGATAAATCAAATTACTTAAATGCATATTCAATTCATTTATTTTGTATTATGAACATTCATAATCGAATTTGATTTATAAGATGTTAATGAGTTAATATATTAAATGTCAGATTTGATTTGGATTAAATTTATTAAAATTTACTTCATCACTCTCCATATATGATAAATGTATATATTGTTGATTGGGATAAGACACATGTAATAGACATCTGCAACACATCTGCACCAATTTGATAGTTTTAGGTTAACGGATTTTCAATAATTTTTTCTTGTAAATAGTATATATGTTTATATAGTATCAAATCATATGTCAAACAAGAGATTTTAAGTTAACATATTTTTTCTTATAACAGGAGATTTTCAACACATATGTTTATTTTTTTCTTATAATTAGTATACCATATAATTATTATATAATTATTATACTATCTTTAATTATATATAATATATTTATAGGTATACAAATGTTTATATGGTATACATAGATGTTTATATAGTATATATATAATACGTATTTTTATATAGTATCAATGTTATCTTTTAACTATTATTATTTATACTATATTTTAATTATAATTAAAATAAGAATAATGAAACAAATATATAATATGTATAAAGCAAAAACAAAACTTATCATAACTTCAAGGGATAGCCCGGTGGTGGAGTGTTTATCATTCAACCACGAGGTCACGAGTTCAAATCCTTGCAGTTGCAAATATTTGAATATTTTGGGATACTATTCCGCCAGCGGCGGCGGCGCATGTCAGGGGGACGGTGCAGTGTTGCGGCGGCGATTTCGGGCCGGCGGCAGCGTCTGGCGAAAAACTGGGGGAATATTCCCTCGATTTTCTGCCGAACGGAATCCTGCAGAATATTCTGCTGGAATTCCCCCGGTAAGAAATCCAGCGGCATTCCGGCGGAAAACGCTGTTCCGGGGCCATTTTTTCTGGCATACATGATTCGGCCGATTTTTCGCCGGATTTAGCATTTTCCGGTGGAAATTCCGCTGGATTTTTCCCCCGGAATTTGTCTTTTTTCTTGTAGTGTATAAAGAAATCTCAAAGAAAAGTTTGACCAAAAGTTAGCACAAAAAACAATTTTTTTTAGCAAATCTAAATTAATCTGTTTCTCATGAGGAAAAAGATAAACAAATGAAAATGTATTGCAAACTGTAGAGGAGCAACCCCTGAGTGTGAATGGGCAAGTCCCTTCCACCTTGAAGCCTAGATCCTGCAAGACCATCGTGATCTCTTTACCCATGGTGGCCCCGATTTCAAAAACCTCGATGACATGACCTCTTATTTGGATGATTTTATCGCCGTGAATGACAACAATGTGAATCTCCTAGAAGAATGCCTAGACTGCATTTCTAATCCCTTTCCTCCATCAATTGAAACCTCGCCTCCATGTTGCGCTTGATTGGCTCAAAATTGAGTTGCAGAGCTTCTACCGCTCTTGCTTAACGCACAATCAGAGCTCTTTACTTGTAATTAGAATTGGTATCCCAAAATTTGCCATTCTTCCACTTCTACTTATGATTTGTGATATTCAATTGAAAATTTGCTAAAAAAATGGATTTGATACATTTGCAGTAACAGCAGGTTAAAATTTTTTCTTTTTCAGGAGAAAAGTTCTGTAAGTGCTTTTTTGTTTGAAAATTGTATTAATAAGGTTGAACAATATGTTTCTTTATCTAGAAAACTCCCATTCCATCTCAACATCTTTTGTTTGAAAATTGTATTAATAAGGTTGAACAATATGTTTCTTTATCTAGAAAACTCCCATTCCATCTCAACATCTTTGCATCAAAGAAATAAATTCATCTCAATATTACTATTATAAACAACGAAATAGGTCACATCAACAAAAATGTTAATTATTTAATGCTAGGACTAATGAGGCAACATAAATTATTCATGTTGGATTGTGATTCATAATAAAAGAGACTGATGGAGCTGGGGGTTGCGCAAGCGCACGCGGTCCTACAAGTAATATAAGGTGAGTAGAGTGTCGAACACTAGTTTTGTTTAGCTAAATTAATCGATTGTGGAGTGCGTATGTTTTCCTAAATAGAAGCTAATATTAAGCTAAAGGCTGCTTGCAATCAAAATTATAACAAGTACTCAATATGATTAAATCTAAGTGTAAGGTGGTTTCATTACCTTAATTCTATATTCCAATTCAATCCCTAAATTAAATGGTTTCGTGATTGGTTGAAGTGAGGAACAAATATATCCACAATCACTATCGAGCACCTTAGAACTAACTCATACAATCCTTTCTAGGCCTAAAACTAACCAATTCTCATTCAATTAATCCAAGCTTTAGAAAATATTTGTAAAAATTTTAATTACCGCCTTAGGGCTCAATCAATTTTAAATTCATTCTCATGTAATTTTAATATCAATTGACCTCGTTACGATTATCATATTCAATGATTATGGGCGATCAAACCCTAACCAAGCATGAAATCCTTAAACAAGATTCACACAAAAACATATGAAATCACATTCATATCCATGGGGTTTTCATGGAATAGAGAAAAGGAAAACTGCACCATCCTTATATTTAATATTTGATTTAGTTCATAATGAATCTAAAAAAACAAGAATGGAATCTGAAAACGAATCAATAAAGGAGAAGAAATAAACTTATTCGGTAGAGAATTCAGACGTAAACTTCCCTCCAAAGGTTGTTCATCCTTCACCTCTTGGTTCCTTCCTTTTTCCGTCTTCCAAAAATCCCAAAACTAGATGAAAGTAGATGAAGATCGAAAGAGTTGTTTTCTAATCTCTAAAAACCTATCTAAAAACATCCCCCATGTTTTGTTCCTGAATTTGGACTTAAAAAGGGCCAAATCCGCCTAGAAACTTCTTTCCCAATCAGAGTCCTAATCAAATAAGAAATGTTTTAAATTATTGTCGCAGACTTTGAGTATGTAGACAAAATATTTTGGGTACGTACCCAAACTCACAAATTCGTTTATCTCCCTAATGACTGAAACTGGGTACATACTTGAAATATTTGTGTATTTACTCATTCATATAGACTCGTTTGTTCTCTAAATGGCTTGAACTGTGTTGATATTCAAAATATATGTGTAAATACCCAACTCTTGACTTCCACTTTTTATGCCCTTTATGGTATCCTTCCCATCTCACCTACAAAACAACTCTTTAACTCAAATTTAAGTATAATAAGACTCGAATAGAGAAAAATATGTGATAATCAGATAAAATAAATATAAAAATCAAGTATAATTGCAGACTTATCAAGTCCCCCAAACTTAAATGTTGGTCTCCCTCGAGCAACTCAAAACTAACAACACAAGGAACACTATGCACCAAAGCAAAACACCATTTTATTTTCTACGAAACTATTAACGACTATGTCATTGGTTCATTGTGCAAACAATCAAAATCTTATGTACACTCTACAAACAATTATCATTATCAAGCATTCCCCATGTTATCGTGTATGTCATGATCAAGAGCAACAATCACCAACAATCCAGATTAATTTATATTCATGCAATGGCGTAAAAGTGGACTTCATAAGTTGATTTTTCATTCTTACCTCCACTAATGTAAACAATGACTAATTGGGGATCGATAGGGCTTTATTAAGATTGTAATGTAGGGCTCGGGTGAAGGGTAGGAAAATATGGAAGAGGAATTGGCTCATACACCCAAGTTACTTAAATTGGACGACTTAGAATTTTTTTTTCTCGAAGCATTATTCATGCCTTCATTCCCCCCAAACTTATTCAAAAGCCACCACTCTAAATGTATTTTTTTTTTTGTCATTATGTGTTTGAGAGTACTATCTCGCTCTTTCTTACATTGCTTTTTTTCCCTTTTTCCTTTTTTTTCTGCATTTTTCTTTTTACTTTTTTTTCACATTTGTTTCTAAAGCGAGCTAGTATATCTTGAACTCAAGTATAACTAGGGGTGGCAATTTCTAACCCAACACGATTACCCAACACGAAAATAGTGGGTTAGGGTTGAGAGTTCGTAGGTTGGGTTGAAAATGGATCAAATCCGAAAGCAACCTGAAAAATATGGGTTGGGTTGGGTTGACTCGTAGGTTACCCATACAACCCGAATTCTTTTATGGGTTAACCGATAACCCGACCCAACCCGACCTAAATCATTTTTTTAATCTTTTTTCTCCTTTTCCTCTCGTTTAGAGAAAAATATGTTATGTATAAATTATAAATCATAACATTTTGATGTGTTATAATTAATCATTAGTAATATAATATTGAAAAAACTATGAAAAAGAGAATAGGAAATTTTTTAATTATTGAACACACAAAATTTTTTAGGTATTTAAAGATAAGAGATCGATAAATCTTTTAAATAAGTGACAAGTCAATTTTAATGAAAAACTATAATTATATTAGTTATCATCTTCTTCTTCCCTCCAAAAAAAAGTATATCTTCTTCCTTTAATTGTTTATTTGCATTCATTGAAGTTTTATATCAATTTATTTTAATATTTAATTAAATTTTTTTATCAAACATTTTTACGGTATATTATAAATAAAATTTAAATAGAGTAGGAAATGAACTCATCAATTTCTAATGTAAATTCCAAACATGTATTTTGTATGTAGCCGACCATCACTACAAGTATGTATTAGTAACAAATCAATTACAAATTTTGTATTCTATGCTAGATTTCATTTATAACAAATTTGTTAGTAAATATCTTGTTACTAATTGTTTATTTAGTCATATTTACATTGAATTCTGTCATTAATCATCACATAATGTAATGATACTCTAAAACTGTGACAAAATGTAAAAATTTCTTTGTCGCAAAATTTTCGGTAGACTTAGTGAAAGGGTACTTTTTTATAATGCATACAAAATAAATGTATATATAGTATAGTTAGGTAAATGAAAAATTAGGGGGCAAAATCAACTTTTAACTAGTAAATTATAATTACTTTAATTTTTCCATTAGAAAAGTTGAAATTTTTGTTTAAAACAGGTTAACCCAAGTTGACACGAACCCAATCAAGTTGGGTTAGGATTGATTTTGTGTTATACCCCTACCTCCACTCAACCCGAACCCACCCGACCCACCTGAATTGCCACCCCTAAGTAAAACATACAACCCTCCACTTAATCCCCTCATAATTCCACATATCCACTACATAACTCCAATAATTATCACAATTAGGATATGTAGACATTGTACTTTTGGGCTTGTAATGTGGCTATCAAGAAAACTAAATACAATGTAGGCTCAAGGGGACTCAAGGGCTACGTTTAACAAACATTAACAAACAAATAGGCAATTATGGCTCAAAAAATTTCAAAAATGGCCTAAGTCATCTCCCCAATTTAACATAGTCTAGCATTTTGCCTCAACAAGAAATCAAATCAATTTTAGTATCCCAATGCATTAAAGCACATGCGAAACCTTCTCACAAGAATATAAATTTTCTCCAAATCATTTAGCAATCATTGCTCCAACAATGTGCTCAAAGTGATTAGGGGATAGCAAAACGACCACAATCATTTTTCAAGTGCACACAAAATGCTTCATGCATGCTCGTCGTTCCAAACATAGTGTTTCATAGCATAAAATCATCACAAAAAAAAGAAATTTCACCAAAGCATGTGCATTCCAAGACAACACCAACCAAGCGGCACAATATGAAGCAATTTTTCAACAACCATCATAAAGCCACTATCAATAGAATTGAACTTGGACTCAATAGAATTGAGCTTGAACTGTACGTGGCGCTGTTATACCAAGACACGAATCATCAGAGATATACTGTTCAGCTGATATACTGTTCTTGTTCAGTTCTGCAATACCTTATATAATGTGACACCCCCCTCGCCAGGATCTTCTTATACGAGTAGGGCTCACTCAACGATCTTGCTGAGTGCTTTTTTTTTTTTCGAATGGTACCTGATACTTGCATACGTATTTTGCCCAATAACAAAATTGCGATAAAATAAACACGCAATTGACATACATAGAATTAAATGGTAATAAACTATCAAAGTACAACACTTTAAATAGTGAGCTTCTGTTTCCCATTTAACTAGCGAATCTTTTATACAGAATAAAGGCCTATATACTAATGACTTGTAACACACTGATCGCCTTAACCAAGTTCCCTCAATCTAATTTCCTGAAACTGAGGCAATGAACAGAAATAAATGAGAGGTTAAGTCCAAATGACTTAGTGAGGCCAAATATAGATAAGTACATATGCAGAAAATAAGATCCATAAAACCAATAAAGTAATGAATCACGGAAAAGTGCATTGTAGTATGAAGAGTGTACATACAAACTGAACAAGACGGATAGTGAGCCATGAACGGAATCTCCAACCTTATGACTACCTAAAATAGATAAACATAACAGAAACTCTTATGCCTTCCTTGTCGAGAAGCCACCTCGACACTAAACAAGACGGAGACATATCACGCATCTATGCAACACATCGCTCCAATCCCTACTACAGTCATTTTTCAGCTGTAAGTAGAGATTGGTTTCATGGAATGGTATCATATAAAAGGTTCCATCGATGGTCCGTTCCGCCCGATAGAATTCCTCTTATAAGTACCTGGGCCCAAACTTTCCAAGGGCGTCCCCAAGGGTAAACGGAAATATAACGGAACAGATATAGCTCACAACTTGTCAAGAAAGCAATAACTTGTTTTTATACCCGGGATACATAGAAATATCATTAAAATATGATATCCCAAAGGTGTCAAAAATCATTTTGAGACAGATATAACTAGCGATATTAGAAAGTCAATATTTTTTTATGTAAAACTTGACATTTGATTTGGAGAAATTTTTTCGTTGAAACCTGAGGAGCAAGATATAATTTCAGAAAGATCAGATAACATAAATACGACAGGGTAGGCTATACGAATAATAATATTTACTCCATATAGTTCAATGCCCCAACAAGAAAATAAAAGGCACTCACCTTACGAGTTTATTAAGTTTATAGATTTGTTTTGGCTAGATCAACTTGACTTCCTCTTAAAATTTACATTAATAGCTATAATTACGATACTACTTAGTAATCTTTGTTTAAAGAATAATCTAACTACTTATATTCTTGAACTAACACAATACTCATATAATCATAATTTAGAAATTAGGACACTAACTTATACCTAGTATCCATTTTAAGAAAATATTGTACATTTTCATATAATCTCACATAAAAACATAAAGAACATATTCTCATATTCTAAATTATAAAAGCATATTAAAACCATATTTTGGAATGATAACTAAGCATGTTTTATTCCTAATTTTATGAACATAGAGCATAATTACAACTAAAAAAACATGTCTTTTAGCAAGTATTCAAAAAAATAGCGTTCAAGAAAATAGCATTTAACATAAGACTTATGTCTAAGTTTATCATGAAATATCAACTTATGAAAATCACTTCAAAAATAGACAATCTACTAAACCAAGAGCATTGAAGCATGCTTGGCAAGAACTTTTACTCATGAGCATTGAAGTATGCTTTTAGCAAGAACTTTTACTCAAGAGCATTGAAGCATGCCTAAGCAAGAACTTTTACTCAAGGCATAAATAACACTCTTACTTATGGGTTTAAGCAAGGTTTCTACCTTCAAGAGTGTTTGAGGGAAATAAGGGAGTATATGGAAGGCTAATAGGTATATATGTATAAAAAAAGAAGGGTTTATTGATGTATATGTATGTGGGAAAGATATGCTATAAATAGAGAGTGTTTTGTGTGTTGAGAGTGAAGTGAGTGTGGGTGTGTATTTTTTGGCGGGGTTTTTGTGTGTGTGGGAGAATGAAGACAATGGCCCCTTTTTATAGAGTTTAGGCAAGAAATAGAATTTTTATAATATAAGGTCAATTTCTAATAAATGCATGGAAGATAAGATAAGATAAGATAAGATAAGATAAGATAAGATAGGATAGGATAAGATAAGATAAGATAAGATAAGATAAGATAGGATAGGATAAGATAAGATAAGACAGGATAAGATAGGATAAGATAGAATAAGATAGGATAGGATAGGATAGGATAAGATAAGATAACATAGGATAAGATAAGATAAGATGTTTTAATAAAATATGAACACAAAATCAAATAAAATCTTATACAATCTGATATTTATTGGCCTAATATTATAAAATCTGAAATAATATCCTTATTTAATTAAAAATTCAAATTTGTATTTATTTATGTTTGTAAAAATTGAAAATTAGGGTTTTAGGGCATAAAATTAGGGTTTTAACGCCTAAAATTCGAAAATTCATAATTAATTTAGAAAAATTCCAAAATGATGAAATTTGATCTTTATAAATCTGAAATTATTTGTATATTTCCCAGAAATTGAAAATGTTTTAGTTATATTTTTGAAAATTGCAATTTAGGACATAAGATTTCGAAAATTGTGTTAAAATGTCAAATTCCTCTAAAATTTGAAAAATTATGTAATTTATTCAAAATTGCATCTTCTCCATGCATAAAATTCTAGAATACTTATTTATATTATTTTTGAAAACTCATAAGTATTTAATAGATGAATTTTCCAAGAACTGGTAATCGAATATCGAAAATTAGTACGTCACCGTTCAAATTGAAAACACATGTATGTATGTATGTATGTATGTATGTATGTATGTATATCTCTCGGTTTATATATGTATCATAAATTCAATTGTTTATGTTAAACATAATTATCATATCATATAATTCTCAAACAAAATAAAGATCATATAAAATATGAAACATAATTACTCATGCACGTGTATCATAAGAACCGATTTTTATATAGTTGTTAAACCTATTTGATGTGTAAAAATTGGGATGTCACATATAATATCATCATAGGAAAAATAAAAATCCCCCCAAACTTAAAGTGTACTTTGTTCCCAAAGTACGAACATAAGCACAGACAAGGCCACAACCTAATAGATTACTACAACAATTAACTGAGCTATGGAAACAAAAGTGCATAACAGAAAGCAAAGAAAAAGGATAGAGAGCACCTGAGGTCAGATGGCGTCATAAAACTCCGTCTCATCCTCCTACATCAAAATTCAAACAAGAGTCAAATCAAAACCTCAAGTGGTCTACCCAAAAATACACATAAATAAACTTAAAGAAATTCAATAACATAAAAACATAAAGTTTGGGTTGCTTCCCAAAAAGCACTTGTTTAAAGTCTTTAGCTCGACTCCTTTCAATGCTTCTAACGGATGAGGTCAATGTATGATGTTGACCCTGCTCGGTCCACATCTCCTTCCATGTAAGCCTTCAAACACTGCCCATTCACCATGAAATGTTCCCCTCATTGTTCTTTGCGGGACTTCTTTATCATCATGTGAGCATCATGCCACTCCTTTGTTTCTCTCCTTGGCATTGCACGTCTTCCGTCAAGATTTCATGTATGCCTATGGAAGGCCTAATCCTCTTGATGTCAGGAGCTTGGTGCCCCATTGATTTAATTCTACCCTTGATTAACCTGATAATTCTCCTCTTTTGCTCCCTAGTCAAGGGAGGACCTAAAATGATTTGTAAGGCTTTATTCTCCCCCAAAGAGGCATATTCTGAATTTTGTGGTAAGGGCTTAACTTCTACCTTAGGGGCCTGAATGCCTGATGTAGTGTAGGGTTCAAGGTTTCTAGAAAGTGTTCAAACACCTATTCCCTATTCCCTTCATCCTTCTCATCCTCTTTTCCATCCATCATTTCTCTCACATAGTCATCCATTACCTACAGTCCCATGCAATGATCATCCCCATTATGATATTTGATAGATTTGAAAATATCAAAATCTATACTCTCATCCACAAGTCTAAGAGTCAACTTCATCGCATTGACATCAACCAGTGCTCTCCCCGTATTCATAAAAGGCCTCCCTAAGATTAAAGGCACATCTCCGTCATCCTCAAAGTCCAGCACCACAAAATCAACGGGGAAAATGAACTTCCCAACTTTCACCAACACATCCTCTACAATCCCTACGGGCCTTTTGAGCGATCAATTAGCAAATTGTAAGAAAACGGTAGTAGAGGACAAATCTCCAACTTCTAATTTCCTGAAAATAGAGAGAGGCATCAAATTAACACTGGAACCCAAATCACATGAACAATTAGAAAATTCAAAATTTCCAATCACACAAGGGATGGTAAAACTCCCTAGATCCTTTAACTTCAAACACAACTTCTACGAGATGATGTTGTTGCACTCTTCCGTCAATGCCACAGTCTGGTATTCCTCTAACTTTCTCTTATTCGAGATGATCTTCTTCAAGAACTCGGTGTAATGTGGGATGTTTGCCAATGCCTCACCGAACAGGATATTGATGTGCATCTTCTTGAAAATATGCAAGAACTGCTTCCTTTGGTGTTCCTGCTGAGCTTGACTCAAATGTTGCGGAAAAGGCACTTTAGTCTCGTAGGGGTTTGTTTTTCACACAGCTGGAGCTTGATCAATCTGCCTTTCCATTTTTTTTTCTCTGCCCGTTGCATCATCACATTTCTTAACATCGTCCTCTCTCTTGCTTTCAACTTTTGACCTTCTCAGTGGCTCCAACTCTTTCCCACTCCTTAGCATGATATCATTGCATTGCTCCTTGGGATTAGTTTCTGTGTTACTTGGGAGATTCCTATGGACCCTGTTGGTCAATGCATTAGCCAATTGGCCCATTTGAACCTCCAAATTGTGAATGGATGAGGAGTGGTTCTTTGTAATTTGATCAAACTTTCCCCTCCATCCTTTTCAAGCTCTCCTCCTGTGATGCCATCTTTAACCCCAAGGCATCAATGAACTTGTCCATCTTTGTCTCTAGAGGGCTCACCTTCTCTTGCTGAAGGGGATAGTTCTAATGGAATCCGGGTGGAAACTATGGCTTGTTCGCATTCTGACCAACCCAAGAGAAGTTTGGGCGATTCTTCCATCCTGGATTGTACGTGTTGGAGTAGGGATTATTGACTTGTCTCCCCTGCACATTTCCATACATGTTCGCTCCTACAAAATTAACATGTTCACTCAAAACAATAGGAAATGGACTCCTAATGAGCAATCAGTGGAACATGATTAAAATCGCCACATAATTCATAAGATAGTTTGGGCTAACATTCAAGTTGTTACCATTCAATGAATCTAGTTTGGGAGTTAGAGTGCTGACCTGAGCCTGTAGCGATGTGATAGCACTAAGCTCTAACTTACCTCCTTTGTTCTTTTGATTAGTAGATTTCGCCGACCATTGGTAATTGTTGATCGCCATCTTCTCGATTAGGTTGTAGGCATCGTCCACAGTTTTGGTAACCAAGGAATGTCCAGCTGCTGCATCAATCATACTCTTACTGTTAACCCCCAACCTGTTGTAGAACGTCTGCACCACCATTCATTTGGGTAGTCCATGGTTGGGACACTTTCTTAACATCTCCTGATACCTCTCCCACGCTCGTATAGTGACTCCCACCTATTTTGTGAAAAGGCGGAGATGTCATTCCTTAGCTTGGCTGGCAGTCTTGGCAGGAGGGAAGTACTTGTTTAAGAATGCATGCGATAACTGATCCCAATTTGTAATGAATCCACTAGGCACCGAATTGAGCCAGACTTTAGCTTTGTCCCTCAAAGAGAAAGGAAAAATCCTTAATCTTATTGCATCGTCTGCCACTTTATTAATCTTGATAATGTCACAAAGCTCTAGAAAGTTATCTAGATGCTGATGAGGGTCTTCATTTGGTAAGCCATAAAATTGAACATTGTTGGTCACCATGCTCAACAAAGCTGGCTTAATCTCAAAGTTGTTCGCCTCAATGCACGATCTCTGTATCCCCGTTCTAGCTCATTTTGCTTGGGGTGAAATGAAGTCATGTAATATTCTAATATCCACTTGACCACCCGATGGGGTATTTTGATCATTGCCACTGTTAACCCCGTTGTTCTGGTTGTCAGCCATAATGCGTTCCCGATTCTAGCTCTTCTCGCTATATTGCTCCTTCTGTTGGCTTTTTCAATTTCGAGATCGAGAGGCACTAGTTCAACTTGTGAGCTTGCACGCCTCGTGATCATACACCAAAAAGAACCTACAAAAGAAAAGAGAAAAAATTTAGCAGCAATGAAAACAAAAATAAACAAAAACCAAAAAGAAATAAATTTAGTCTAAATAAACAAGCTAATATCATAGTCAAATGCGCCAATCCCCGGCAAAGGCACCAAAAACTTATTGGGACTACGCAAGTGCACTCAGCCGTACAAGTAATATAAGGTGAGTAGAGTGTCAAATCCCACAGGGATTGTGATTTGGCTAGTGAAAGTGACTTGTTTTGTTTAGCTAAATTAATCGATTGTGAAGTGGGTTTGTTTTCCTAAATAAAAGCTAATATCAAGCTAAAGGCTATTCATAATCAAAATTATAACAAGTACTCAATATGATTAAATCCAAGTGCAAAGTGGTTTCATTAACCTAATTCTCTATTCCAATCCAATCCCTAAAGTAAATGGTTTCATGATTGTGTGAAGTGAGGAACAAATATATCCACAATCCCTCTCGAACATCGTAGAATTAACTCATACAATCCTCTCTATGCCTAAAACTAACTAATTCTCATTCAATTAATCCAAGCTTTAGAAAATATTTGTGTTAAATTTTAATATCAATTGATCTCGTCTAACTAGAGCAACAATCGTGAATCGTTTGTCAACCTCATCACGATTCTCAAATTCAATGATTAGGGGCGATCAAACCCTAACCAAGCATTAAATCCTTAAACAAGATTCACACAAAAACATACGAAATCACATTCATATCCGTGGGATTTTCATGGAATAGAGAAAAGGAAAACTACACTATCCTTACACTTAGTCTTTGATTTAGTTCATAATGAATCTAAAAAAAACAAAAATGGAATCTGAAAACTAATCCATAAAGGAGAAGAAATAAACTTATTCGGTGGAGAATTCAGATGTAAACTTCCCTTCAAAGGTCGTTCATCCTTCGCCTCTTGGTTCCTTTCTTCTTCCGTCTTCCAAAAATCCCAAAACTAAATGAAAAGTAGATGAAGATCGAATGAGTTGTTTTCTAATCTCTAATAACCTATCTAAAAATGTCCCCCGTGTTTTGTGCCTGAATCTGGACTTAAAAAGGGCCAAAATCCGCCTAGAAACTTCTTTCCCAATCAGAGTCCTAATCAAATAAGGAATCTTTTAAATTGTTGTCGTTGACTTTGCATATGTACCCAAAATATTTTTGGTACGTACCCAAACTTACAAATTCATTTATCTCCCTCATGACTGAAATTGGGTACATACTTGAAATATTTTGCGTGTGTACTTGTATTGACCCGATAAAATCCTTTATTTAAATATTTTATGTTATAAATTGCGTGTCCATTATTTTGATGAAAAACTTTTTATAGAATTATTTTGTGAATTATTGTTTTATAGAAATTATTCTTCAAAAATATTATTTTTATTTGCGAACAAATGAGCATTTACTACATAAATTTTTAGAGAATATTATAAATTCCAAATATTCTTAAAATTTTATACATTTAATCTTTTTAAACTCCCAGAATTTATTTAATAAATTATTTTCAACTTTTACCTATTTTTTCGAAAATTTTTAGTAATTTTTGAAAAACATTGTCTTTAAATTATTAATTTGAAATCTAATTTTAAAATTGCTTAATTATTATAAAAAATGAAAATAATAATATAAATGAATATTTTAGATTTATTTGACTTATAAAAATTAATTTTCGAATTTTTAGAATTTTATTTTTATTTTTGAGCAATTTTCAATAATTGGACAAAACAAGGGGTATTTGGGTCTTTTCACTTCTCCAACCCCCCAAATTTCGGTTTTGCTGAGGAATAAGTAATAAAAATACTTAATAAATAAGATTTTTCAGATTTTATAGGATTTTACTTGATTTTGTTCTATATTTATCAAAATATTCCTACTAATACACTCTTGAAACCTCATATACATATATTAGTGGTGATATACTGTGACATTCCGATTTTTGGTCTAACAACAATATAAACCGGTTTTTATAATATATGAGCATACTTACTAATATTTCATATTTTGTATAATCCTTCTTTTATATGTGAATTATGTGAGGTGATAATTACATGATTTTTCAAATTTTAAACGAATTTGACATTCTAAAACAATTTTCGAAATGTTATGTCCTAAATTACAATTTTCAAAAATATAACTAAAACATTTTTAATTTCTGGGAAATAGACATATAGTTTCAGATTTATTAAGATCAAATTTCATCATTTTGGAATTTTTCTAAATTAATTATGCATTTTTGAATTTTAGGCCTTAAAACCCTAATTTTATGCTCTAAAACCCTAATTTTCAATTCTTACAAACATAAATAATACAAATTTGAATTTTTAATTAAATAAAGATATGATTTTAGATATTATAATATTAGGCCAATAAATATTAGATTTTATTTGATTAAAATATCTTATCTTATCTTATCCTACCTTATCTTATCTTATCTTATCTTATCCTATCTTATCGTATCTTATCCTATCCTATCTTATCTTATCCTATCTTATCCTATCTTCTATGCATTTATTATAAATTGATCTTATATTATTAAAATCCTATTTGTTGCCCTAAACTCTATAAAAAGGGGTCATTGTTTTCATTCTCACACACACACAAAAAAAAATCCCGCCTAAAAATACACACCTACACTCACTCCACACTTAACACACAAAACACTCTCTATTTATAGCATAACTTCCCCACATATATATACATCAATAAACCCTTCTTTTTTTATACATATATACCTATTAGCCTTCCATATACTCCCTTTTTTTTTTCCCCTCAAACACTCTTGAAGGTAGAAACCTTGCTTAAACCCATAAATAAGAGTGTTATTTATGTTTACCTTGAGTAAAAGTTCTTGCTTAGGCATGGTTCAATGCTCTTGAGTAAAAGTTCTTACTAAAAGCATGCTTCAATGCTCATGAGTAAAAGTTCTCGCCAAGCATGCTTCAATGCTCTTGGTTTAGTAGATTGTCTATTTTTGATGTGATTTTCATAAGTTGATATTTCATGATTAACTTAGACATAAGTCTTATGTTACATGCTATTTTCTTGAATGCTACTCTTTTGAATACTTGCTAGAAAGCATGTTTTTTTCATCATAATTATGCTCTATGTTCATAAAATTAGGAATAAAGCATGCTTAGTTATCATTCCAAAATATGTTTTTAATACGCTTTTATGATTTAAAGTATGAGAATATGCTCTTTATGTTTTTATGTGAGATTATGTGAAAATGTGCAATATTTTCTTAAAGTGGATACTAGGTATACGTTAGTGTCTTAATTTCTAAATTATGATTATATGAGTATTGTGTTAGTTCAAGAATATAAGTAGTTAGATTATTCTTTAAACAAAGATTACTAAGTGGTATCCTAACTATAGCTATTAATGTAAATTTTAGGAGGAAGTCAAGTTGATCTAGCCAAAACAAATCTATAAACTTGATAAACTCCTAAAGTGAGTGTTTTGTCAATTCCTTTCTGGGGCTTTGAACTATATGATATAAATATTATTCGTATAGCCTACCTTATTATATTTATGTTATCCAATCTTTTGGAAAATATTTTCCATACATATAAGACAAGTTATTTCCAAAAACAAATATTGCATCTTTTATATTGCCAGTTGTATCTGTCTCGAAATGATTTTTGACACCTTTGGGATATCATATTTTAATTGTATTTCTATGTATCCCGGGTGTAAAAATGATTATTGCTTTGTTGACAAGTTGTGAGCCATATGTGTCCTATTATATCCGTTTACCCTCGGGGACGCCCTTGGGAAGTTTGGGCCCGGGTACTTATAAAAGGAATTTTATCGGGTGGAACGGACCGTCGATGGAACCTTTTATATGATAGCATTCCGTGAAACCAATTTCTACGTACAACCGAAGGATGACTATAGTAGGGATTAGAGCGATGTATTGCACGGACGCGTGATACATCTCCGTCTTGTTTAGTATCGACGTGGCTTCTCGACAAAGGAGGCATAAGGGTTTCTATTATAATTTATCTGTTTTGGGTAGTCATAAGGTTGGAAACTCCGTCTTGGGCTAACTGTCAGTATTACTCAGTTCAGTTATTATTATCAAGTTACACTTCACATTACGTCCACTTTATTATGATTTAACTATTGTGAGTCTCATTTTCAGTCAAATAGATATATCTATCTATATGTGGCCTCACTAAATCATTTGGACTTAACCCCTCGTATCTTTCTATTCATTGCCTCAGAATTAGAATAATGGGCATGTATAGGATGGTTGTCGCTCCTCCAGTTGTTTATATTAAATTTCTTCATTTCACTTTGTCTTGCTATATAATCCGTAGTTTGCTACTTGATGCCACTAGTTGGCTATTTTGATGTTGTACTCGGTTGCGCTACTTGGTTGTACCGAATATAGTTATATATATTATTCATGTTGCATCTTTTACTCTGCCTCCATTGCATATTGTTAAGTTAGGTGTTCGCACTGGGGGTGAATTTCAAAATTTGTGCTCAGTGAGATAGTCGGTAGTCTCCAACCGTATAGGAAGATCCTAGCAGAAGGGATGCCACATATACATAGCTACATAAACACACACATACCCACATACATATACATGGTGGTTAGTAAAGTAAGGTGTATGTATAGACAACCATACATCATTGTATGGAAGATGTATTTTGATGATTTTAATATTAAGATATTTGTCTCTCACCCCTTTTAGTATCAATACACAAGACTATACAGACCCACAATTCTCATTTTTCAGCCCCTTTCAACCACAAAACCATGCCCCCCTTGCTCATATACATACACTCTCTCATTTTCTCTCAAAATACTATCATTTTCTCTCAAAACACTACACTACTTGGAAGAACACAAGGTAGGAACATTTTTTATGCCTTAAGTAGAGGATTTTAGTTATTTTGCCTTTATTATGCTACTTTAAAGCTTTATGGTTAATTTTTCATATTATAACTCTTGTTGGGAGGAAGTTGAAGAGTGGTTAGACTTGTGAGCATGATCTTAAAGATATTATATGATTAATATGCTTTATTTGATGAAGTAATATGTGATTATTATGCTTTATTGGAAATATGATGTGATTAATATGCTTTATGTGAAGTAATATGTGATTATTATGCTCTATGCTTTATTGGAAGTATTATGTGAGTTTATGCTTTATTTGAGCTATTGTGAAACCTTTATGCTTTAGTTGAGTTATCGGAAGATTATTTTATGTTATTCTTGAAAGAGTTAGTAAAGGAAGCTCCACATAACTATTATTTGATAAGTAAAACTTTTACTATGAATTTATACTATAGATTTATACTTGTTTTAGCACATTAAATACTATGGATTTATGCTTGTTTTAGTATAAAAATATACTTAGTTTATATACCTAAAGTATTTTAAACGTATGATTTATATATATATATATATGTGTGTGTATGTATATGTATATGTGTAAATATATATATTGTACTTAGATCTACGTATATATATATCTTGTACTTAGATATAAGTATATATATATATATATATATATATATATGTTTAGGGCTTTATTATATGTTAATCTAACTACTTAATCCTAATTATAATCTATTTATATATATATATATATATATATGTATATATGTATAGGTATGTATGTAGATATATATTATTCATATATTTATATTAGTTCTATTTTATCTATATATATATATTTGTTATATTTTAATCTGTACACTTCTATTAGTTATGTTAATTATAGTAAGTTTGCTCCTAAAGTATGTTGAGCACCATCTTCTATGTACACTTTTGCTACTATATTTATACATATTTCACATGTTTTGGTAAGTATACTTAATAAAGAGATACAAAATCTTTTACTTCTAATAGTGGAGCTTACTTTACCTAAAAGCTGAAAATTATAATTTTTCTCAAAAAGAACTTGATAAAAGTTTCGTATATAATAAAAACTTCCAAAGATTATGTGCTTATGTGAACAAATTACAATTGTGTGAATGGGCCCATATATGCTGGAATGGTCTGGGGGGTGTTCCGTCGGGACATACTATTGAGTAACCGGAAGAGTTCACACCTCTTCCATCTCCTAACCCCCCCTCCCGGGTAGACGGAGGGATCTACTCAAGAGAGAGGGTCGTAGGACAATACTAGGAATATGTCCGGGATACGACCATCGGAGGATAAGGTTGGTGGGAGAGATATGTGCTGGTTGTTATTTTGGCCCGGGAAGTCATAAGGGTCACTGTTAGGTGACAAAAGGTAGAAAGTGTGAAATTATGTGTTCTATGTGTAACTTACGTGCACTTGACACACGAGCACCTTATTGTATAAAGAAATGTTTCTACTCAACGTATGTTGATTCCGGGTTACATAATGATTTAGATACTTCCGAAGCTAGCCTTTATGAGGTGGAAGAGGAGGAGACATTTGAAGCTTTTTACTAGAAACAAAGATGTAGAATTTTCGTTGTGTACCTGTTTTTGGTTTTGCATTTGCTATGTAGTTATATAGTAGAACTATCATCTTGGTAGTCTACTTTTGGATGTACCATCTTTTTATGTAGCCTAGTATGTTTTGTAAATAACAATGTATGCATGTATGTAACCACTAACAATAACAACAACAACAATAATAATAATAATAACAACAACAACAACAATAATAATAAAGGCATTTCGGGGTCGTCACAGTACTCATTCATACAGACTCGTTTCTTATTTAAATAACTTGAATTGGATTGATACTCAAAATATCTGTGTAAATACCTAACTCTTGATTTCCACTTTTTGTGCCTTTTATGGTATTTTTCCCATCTCACCTACAAAACAACGCTTTAACTCATATTTAGGCATAATAAGGATCAAATAGAAAAAAATACGTGATAAATCTGATAAAATAAACATAAAAATCAAATATAATTGCGGACTTATCAGAGACTGAATGTGTCAAAAGGCCAAAAGAATGAAATAAAAAATGTGAGGGCAAATTACAATTATCATCCCTAAGGTATGGTGAAATTACAAAATAAATACTCTGACGTATGGAAAATTACCATTAGGCTATGGTTTTAATTACATAACACCTCCTTGTGTTTTTGCGAAATAGCTAAAAACCCCATGTGATTGGAAAGTGGGCTAAACACCCCTTGTGTTTGGAAGTTAATATTCTACTTGCCATTTTCAACAATAAAAGTTAATGATGTTAAGTATTTATTGTGTAGATCGTTATGCCCCTCTGACTTAAGGTCAATGACAACACTTTATCTGTAATGACCCAGTATTTCTAGGTATTTTAAAAGTTAATTATATGATTAAATTATCTAGTATTTTATGTGATTATTATTTTGTACGTGAACTAGATGATTAAATTGTTTAGTGTTTTATTATTTTATATGTGAAATGTGCAATAACTGCTATGTTTTCACACTAACCATTTGATTCTACATATGTGCATATAAATCAATATGTATATATATTTATATATCTATAATTCTATACATGCATCTTTCAAAATTATAATGATAAGTATAATTTCTTACATATTAATATCTATACTTACAATTTTTAAAATATAAGGAATATATATATACCCATTTTTAAATTACACACACAAATATATACACTAATAACTTAAATTAATACATACTAATCATAAACATGTTATATGATTAACAATATTTAATTATATATTCGTGTATATATTATATATGCATGTTTGAAGTATATAGAAAAACTATATAATATATAGGTATATATATCCGAAAAATTATACATATATATATATAATGATTTTTCTAATCTATTTTTGATAATCCTAATATTTGTTCTTGATAATTCCTAGCATTAAATGATTTTTTACACTCGTTATAACTCTTCTAGAAATTTATACACTTGTATTATTTAAATTAACCTAGACTTCCATTCATCAATATTAGGGCACACCTAATAACATTTAGGCCTATTACTAAGCATGTATGCATTTATTAAATATTGATGAGTAAGATGAATCTAATTATGAAAAATTAACATAATTAATTTTTTATAATGTGTCTTGACCAACTCTATAAATAGAGGCTTGAGTTCTATTTTCTATCATATACACACACTCCTACAAACACACACATATACGGATTCACACACACAAGACACTCTTGACACTATTCTCTACCCACACACACATGGTACATACATATATATATATAGTACACTTTTACAACACACACACCACACACAACACAAACACACACCTCACGGACACACCACACACAAGACAATCACACACACTTCACGTCACACACACACAGTGCACATAAACACACACACATATATATATATAGGATTCCCTCACACACACACACACAACATATATATATATATATATATAGTATTCTCTCATACACACACAAACACACACATATATATAAATATCAAGAAGGCTAGTTTAAGGTAGGAATTTCCTTAATTACATAAGTTAATTTCTAGTGCTAGTTTATCATTTTATTAATATGATATTATGCTTCATTATGCTACTACAAGTTATTAGAAAGTATGCTTCTAGTTATATCTATACTTTATGTTCATAGAATTAATATAAAAGCATGTATGTTTATTATTCCAAAATATTCTCTTAGTATGCTTTTATATTTATAGTTATAAGCATGGAAGTATGTTCCTTATGTGAAAATATGTGGAACTCTTTATTTGTGCATGCCGGGCCCAAATGTGTTTTCAAAATGGATGGGGCTAGAGTTCGGCCGGGCGGCAATGGGCTTGCCGGTCTTAAAGCGGTTCTCGCCATCGATATCCTAATTCTATTTTGCATGGACGGAGTGTTCCATGTGTTGGTATTTTTTGTAGGGAATTGACATAATCTCGAGATATGACCATCGATGTGAACGGATGAAATTGATGTGGATGGGTGGAATATTGTAGTTAATGATGTGGACGGTTGGAATCTTGTACTATGGAAGACATAAGGGAGTCACCAATAAGTGACTTGAAAGGTAATATTATGTAAAATATTGTGTGAGATATTATGACTATGTACACATATTATACACACGAGCACCTTATGTTATTAAGTGAAATTCCTACTCAACGTGTATGTTGACCATTTCTCCCTTTGATAATTTTAGCCGAAAAGGAGGTGGAAATTACTAAGGATGATAGCGAGGAATGGTTAGGCGCCTTCAACTAGTCGGAATTAAGCTTGATATTTTGTATTTTGGAGAGATCGTGATGTTATAAACTTTTGTATTACTATGTATTATGCGCACTACTCTGATATATTTTCAATAATATAAGTATATTTTCATGTTTTATTTGGCTATATTTTAAGAAATTAGTTAAGGTCCGGGTCGTTATGTTATCTTTCATTTGAGTTACTCCTAACTGAACAATTGAGAGAGGGATAGAGAGAGAGTGACATTGTTAGGGTTTACGAAAATCTACAATATTCAACAATATTGTGTGTTTTTGGCCTCAATACGTTCACAAATCAAGGTTTTGGAGATAAATCCAAAGGTTGTGGAAGTTTGAGGGAAGTGAAAAAGTGAATAAACCTTGGAAAAATCGAGTGTTGGATGAAAAAGTTCCGGGTACAGTTTCCCTTTTACAGGTTTTGTTAGAATATTGATAAATGTTGGTGGATAGGGGTTGTGTGCTTAATTTTTTAGACTTGGTGTTTTGGTTTATATGTTAGGGTTTGTAACCTTTTGTGTAGACATTGTTGGTCCCCACCACTTGTATGTGTGAGGTGGTGTTGATGTGTTTGTATGTGGTCCCAAAATCTTTTGTGTGGTGTAATATGCTTTGTGTTTGATTATATAATAAGTGCATATGATGCTGTTAAAAAAATATACTTTATTGTATTTGACTTGTTGTATTTGCAATGTTGTTATTTGTACTTTTTGAAAGTCTTTTGTGAAATATATTTTAATCCTTGTTTTGTTATTTATGTATGGATAATGGTCTTGCCTAACGACGCAAACTTTGATGCAGGGTGGGTGGGTTATTGAATGGGTTCCTAAAGTGGGCAGAGGGTGTGGGTTCCTAAGGTGGATAAGGAAAGGCTTAACTACCAGACTTTGAGTCCGTTTGGATGGACTTTTTTAAGATAAGAAGCACTTCAGAGTAAAAAAATGTATTTGGATGGACTTTAAAAAAAAGCATAAGCTTTTTAGAAGCTACCCCAAAGTCGCTTCAAATACAAGCATTTTTAATAATTGTGTCCAAATGTAAAACTACTTAGCTTAAAAAAAACTCTACTATAAAACACATCGTTCGAGAAGCACTTTTTTAAGCCTATTCAAACATGCCCTTTGTTTGATATGTATGTCAAGGCTGGTGGGAAGGCTTTAAATGTGCTAATATATTACTGTTTGCCTAGGCATAATCTAGATAATGGGATTAGAATCCTTAGAGGTGATAAGGGTATTGTAGAAATTTTAGTGGCTTATAAGGGGTTAGGTGTAATTCCTATTTATATAAAGGACAAAGAGGGGCCTTCTTTGATCATAGACATACAGGGTAATGTGCTTGAATATACTGAAAAAATTCCTTGTTTAACTTATTATGAGGGATTTGAACAACAAAATGGATAGTTTAATGATAACACTAATAATTTGGACCTTAATGGTAATTTGAGTGATGGTGTTAATCATGATGATGTTAATTTAGGTGATAATGTGCATGATGGCAATTTGGGTGATTATGTGCATGATGGCAATTTGGGTGATTATGTGCATGATGATGCTGAATACGATTTTGAACAAAACTTTGCATTAGATGATGAACATGATAGTAGGCTAAAGGATAAAGATGAAGGTGTGCAAGGTGAGAGCAGTGGGATAAGGCATGTAATAAGAGTGTACAAGGTGAGGGAAAAGGTATAGGGGGTATGAATGTGGATGTGGAGCGTGAGGGCAATGATGGGAATAATAATGAACTTAGTTAAGAACTAGATAATAATTTATCATCCAGTTCTGATGCAAGTTTAGCATTAGATTGCCCTTATTGGATGATTGAGATCTAGAGGAGGCACTAGACGATGATATTTTTGCTAATAGGCCCCCTAGGTATGCCAGAAACTTGTATACAGCAATGAAAGAAAAAAAAATAAAAAGAGTCAAAGAGGGCATCAAAGATTGCTACTGAGAATGTTTTGAATGAACAACCTATTAATGAGGAGGGGTGGTTCAGCGAGGTAGAGGATGAAGATGGTCTGAAATGTAATAAAGGCTTAAGTGATGATGTTGTTGATCTATGCCTAAGTATAGGGAATAGGATGATTCCATAGATATGGCTGCCGTTGAAATAACTATAGGTTTTAGGTTTCCTAATAAATAGAAATATAGGGAAGTCTTAAGGGATTGGGCTATGACAAAAAGGTAGGATTTGAGCCTTATTAAAAATGAGAGGCTTAATATAACTGCTATTTGCAAAAATGATTATAATTGGAAAATTCATGCATCTACTATCATGAAAGGTTCCAGTTTCCAGGTTAAGTCAATCAAAGGTTCTCATAATTGTGCCTAAAGGACTCATAACAAGCAAGCCAATTACAAATACATTGGCAAAAGAATTGTGAATTTTGTTAAAGAAAATCATACTGAATCACTTATGCCCTTAAAGAACAAATTAGGAGAGAGTTGCAGATTGATTGTAAGTTTTACAAGGTGTATAGGGCCAGGAAACATGCCTTAGAGTTGATTAAGAGTGACATTAAGGTGTAGTACAATAGGCTTTGTGAATATTATGCTACAATTTGTAAGTATAATCCTACTAGCAGCTCAATTCTCAAAGTAGATATGTCATTAAGTCTTTCTATTTTGCAAAGAATGTATGTTTGTTTCAGTGGCCTTAGAACTGAGTTCTTGGATGGATATAGGCTTTTTATAGGTCTAGCTGGATGTTTCTTGAAGGGTATTTATAAGGGGTAATTAATAGAGGCAATAGACTGAGACCCTAATAACAATATTCACCCTATTGCTTTTGCCTTTGATGAAATTGAAAATTTTGACTTATGAGAATGGTTGTTGAGGAATATTAGGTCACATGAGGAAAGGGGGTGAACATTTATGTCTATAGGCAAGAGTTGCTTGAGGTTGTTTCAAAGTTGGCACCTCAAGCAGAACATAGATTCTGCTTAAGACACAACTTCAAGTTGAAGTTCAAAAGTTTAGAATTGAAAAAACTTTTTTGACGAGCAGCTTCAACTTACAGTGTTAAGTGCCATTTGAGAACAATAAAAGAAATTAAAAGACTTTGTCCTAAAATAGGACATGAGCAAACTGCATTTCAATGAAATCAAGAGGTCCTTTCCCATCATTGGGCAAGTGTTTTTTTCCCCACAAACAATAAATGTGATACTATCACAAACAATATGTGTGAATCATTTAATCACTTCATCTTAGAGGCAAGGGACATGCCTATTATTGAAATGTTTGAATGGATTAGGAAAACAAAATGCATGACTAGAATTCAAATGAAGAGGGAGGGAATGGAGAAGTATCAAAGAAATGTTTGTCCAAATATTTCTAAAAAATTGGAAAACAAAGATTGGAAAGTAGGCATTGCTTCCGTACTTGGATAAGAGATGGCATGTTTGAGGTCACGCGTTATATGGACAACCATATTGTCTATTTAAATGATAGACATTGCAGTTGTGGGATGTTTCAGTTGGTAGGGTAGCTTTGTTGACATGCTATTGCATCCATTGATTACCACAGAAGAGAGGTTGATGCATTTGTGCAAAATTGATACAAAAAGGTCACATGCTTTAGTGTTTACAGTCAAATGATAAATCTTATTCCTAGAATGCATAATTATGAGGAATCACCACTTAGAATTGTAGATCTTCCTCATGTGAAAATAAGGGATGGGATACCAAAAAAGCAAAAAGAAAAGATGCACATGAGTTGAGGGATGAGATAGTGGTTTCAAGGTAGAGCCTTACACTCACTTGCACTAATTGTTTGATTCAAGGACAAAATAAGAGGAGCTACAAAAATACAACACATCCCAATTCCAAGTATTAATCTCATGACTACATATATTGTATCTCATGAATTTATTATTTTGTATGTAGGCCACTCCATCAACTCATGAAGCATCTTCAAGTTGTACCCAAAGTGCACCCCATGCTCAAGTTGCAAATGACTCTCAAAGTCATTCCCACATTGCTAGTCGAGGCCAATTATAATGTTCTTCTTGACACAATTCACTACCCAAATGTCTAGGCATGCACCTCATGTTGCACCAACACAAGCAAGGTCTAAGAATGCACCAGCTGCTACACCAACACATGGAAAATCAAGGCATGCAACACTAGATACGCCAACAAATGCAAGGTCTAAGCATGCAACTTCTACTACACCATCACATTCAAGGTCTAAGCATGCACCTCCTGTTGCACCAGCATATGCAAGATCACAGTTAAGGAGAAATGCAATAACTCAAAGCTCCCATTCTAGAGCCAAAGCAAGATAAACAACTCATTCATCAAATTTCATGTCTTCTTCTGCTCAGGTAAATTTTTGTTAGTTTTTTTTTATTAATTAAACATAAAGTCTGCTCATGATTGACAATAATGTGTAAACCTATATTTTAGTTACAACCCCAAAGCTCACAAATTCAATTAAGTTCTGAACTTGCGTATAGATCTAGTAGGTCAAGGAATGCACAACCTGTACCATCACAAGCTCAATCAAGTTTTGAAGCTACTGCCGCATGAGTAATTTTTTGCATGTTTATTTATTATTTATGTTAATAATGCTATCAATTTGTATTTACTTAAGATAAAATTGCAAATTCCAACTCAAACCTCTCGGTTTGAACATATTATAACACAATCTGCTCAAAAGTGTTATGGAAAGTGGGCAAAGATTGCATGCACCAAATGATCAAGTAATAATTTTAGTAAAAATAAACTAATTACTTATTCACAACACAATCCGCCTTTATATTTGCCATTATATTACTTGATTAAAGTACTTCATTAGTACAACAACTTATAAAACCAAAAAACAAACACTAGCATCTTCATATTTCCTTGGTTAGCCTCAAATTCCTTCAATTTAGAACTCAGATCCTAGCATAATGTGGTCAACTCTTTTAATTTCTCCTCCATGCCATAATTGGGTGATTTAACTTCATTCTCCATCTATGAGAATGGTGTTAAGTTGCTTGGATTCTTCTTCACATTTACACTCACAAACTCAAACCGAACAAAATGTTCACACTTATTGGTCCTACAGTACAAAAATAGTTTTCCAGCGCTTTCTTTTTGTGGATCAACAACTCGAATTGTAGCAATATACCCACACCCACTCCTGTGATTCTCATATCTCAAATCATACATCTCTTCTGTGTCTTCGATTTGCTAGAATATTTCTACATTCTTGTGGAAAAAAAAAGAAAAAAAAGGAGAAAGATAAGAGGCATTCATATTACTAAAATATATAAATATATATATATAGATATATCTCTTACAATAACAACTTTAATGCAGAAGAAATGAAGAATAAGAACAAGAGGTTTAAAAGCTACTCTTATACATGATTAAACAAAGGGTATATTAGTCAAAATCCGAGTAAAAAAAGGGAAAAGTACATTAAAACAACGACAAAATGCGATGACAACATTGTCACTTATTGATAGAGCGGGGTTTTCAGCCACCTATAATAACATCAATGGGGGTTTAGCCTATTCTCAGATCACATGGATTTTTAATTATTCTATGATAACATAGGGACGCTTGGGGTGAGGGGTTCTTTTGGATTTTAACCTTACGCCATGTGCCGTTTAGCAATTTGCACATGCCATTACTTCGACTAACAAAAATTTGCACAAGTGAGGGATAATAGTAATTTTCTATACATGCGGAGTTTCATGTAATTTTACCGTACCTTGGAGTGGTAATAATAATTCTCCATACATGGGGTTTTTTTTTGTAATTTCTTCATTCTCGAAGAGGTGGTAATTGCAATTTATTTTAATTTGAATAAGGCATAATATTGACCCCTCAAGTTAGCGGTAGACTGGTAGTAGTAATTTTTCCTACGTGGCAGATTTTTTTATAATTTTACTATACTTGAGGGGCGGTAAGTGCAATTTGCCCTAAAAAGAAATTGTAATTTCCCCCCTCCCACACTTCGACACTTTCTGGAAAGTCTTGAACAAGAGTCGGAAAATTCACTCGAGCACTGGAACACAGAGATCTGTAAATGAGTGGAAATGATTATTAATCACAGAGGCTATCGCCATTCTAAGAACATACCCACTTCCCGAAATAGAAAATCTTCTGTCTTGTCATTTACTCTGTACGTGACCCTTCTCTTTGCCCTTACAGTCTTCATTTTCATGGTATACAGCAAGGATATCTTGGATGATGAACATGAGACGCCTCTTCTTAGGGTTGAGAAATCGAAACCTAAGCAGGTATTGTAGTGATTTTTGGTTCACAATCGTCTTATTGGTCGGTTCTTTTGTTGATTTTTTGATTAAGCTGTGAATTTGACAGGTGTTTCTTCTTTCTATTTGTTATGCCTTCTCGATTGACCAATTAATTGATGTCTTACTCATGGCGAAATTGGGTTTTTTTTTATGCTCTCTTTGTTGGTGAAAGGTGGCATGCCTTTATTTTTTATTTGATTTATTATTTATCTATTTTGTGGAGAAGTCTTGGAATTCATGGTTCAAGCAAGAGTGTTTTGGATGTTGGGTTTTGCTTTTTTCTCGATGATTGTTATGAAGTGTTGATTGCATGCTTTCTCATGTATTGTTAACAAATTATACGGTGTGATTAGCAGTAGAAGGTTTCATTTAGTTATTGAAGAAATAGATTTTAGACCAGAATTTCCTGGCCGAAGTTATGCGGTTCAGGAGTGTTTAGGCATCTATAGAGAATAGACTTTTGAAATGAAAATTTGAGCTATTTCACAGAACTGACATCATTCAACTTCCGTAATAATGAATAAAAATTATAGCCAGAAAGTGTGATGAATGAGATTTGATCTCTTACAACTTCTATAAAAGGGATTACAAGATTTATACAATCAGAAAAATGGTGAACAAAGTTAGCAGATTTTTGGTCCACTGGCTTTCAGCCCTAACGACCAACCCATTTTTAACGATAGACTCACTTAAGTCACCAAGATCTTATGGCATTGTATATAAATTTGTACCCATGCTTCTATAGATGGAACATGACTTCTATTCCCTTGTTTACTTACATGTTTCTTTAGAAACTTGTCATTCGCCTGTGGTGTTCAACTGTGTTCTTTGTTATACAAGTTGAGCATTACTTAAACATGTAAATAGTTGTTTGAGGAACAGGCTATTCTGCGGTAGAAAGAATGAAACATCAATTCTCTGAACTCATTTACTATTCTGTTAAGCAGGAGGGTTTTTGATTAACTATAGATTATTTTCAATTTAATGGAACGAAGATTGGTATATATCTTGTTCTATGAGAACCTTATGTCTGAAGCTGTATACTGCAATTTCTTAAAGTAAATCATGATTAGAGTAAGCCTATAGCTTCCCATAAAAAATAGAAAAGCCTATAGCTTTCCATAAAAAAATAAGTAAGAGTAAGCCTATAGCTGAATTAGGAAGTACCAAGATTGAGAATACCTCCCAAGTTTTCAAATCTGTTAAAAGTCGAAATTCCTGATGATGAGGTTATTCTGTCATGTTTTGCAGTTAGTAAACAAGAAACTTTGGGAAGCTCCTTTCAGTGATGGTTTGTGTCCATGTGTTAAGCCAACTAGTAAATATAAAGGTAACTTCTTCTTGTCTGACTTCTTTGTACTAATGCCTACTTTGTCAATCTAAGAGAGTGTGAGCCTCAAATATATTCTGCTCATCTGAAAATGTTGTAGAAATGTCCATTTTACGTTCTGTACTTTCTGGTTCTAATGGACTGTTCGGGCTAGATAAAAGTGTTCCAAATTTATTACTTGTGTCTGAAGTGTTCAGCTGTCACTCTCTCCTTCCTGTTCCTTACTTTCACTTTCTTTCTATTACTCACACAATGTGGACGGCATGTATTCAGCTACACCAGTTTGGGATCGTTATATGACTGTCCGAAGTAATGGAGGACTAAATCAAATGCGCACTGGGGTAAGTATTTCTTTAGCCTCTTTCTGTTCTTTGGTGGGAATCTGTGTCTTTTATAACAATAACATCAACGCATCTCCTGCCAAATATTTGGGGCCATTATCAGATTGCTTTTAAATTCGGTTTTTTACTGTTATTTTTCACGATTGTCTCAATAGTAGACTGGTGCACATGGGCCATAATTTTACTTGTCACTTTGAGAAGAATTAGCAGATGATCCTTGATGCTCCTGTACCTTCTAGTTGGAACCTCGACCTGTATCCTATAAACAGACTTGTTAACTAAAACATAAATAATCATACTAACGGAGATAGTAATACTAATAACCATTTAAGTTGACAAGTTTATACATCCCAGCAGAGTACTAATGAATACGCATAAGATGGTCCATTCAGACAGGTAAAATTTAGGCAACTACTTTAGTACTTATGGTGAACAGCTGCATTTCACCTCTCCGTTACTGCAGGCAGAGCAAAACAAAATCTTCTGAATTTCAATTATATTTTTATGACAGGACTACTGACATTTATACAGGAATATCTTATTTCCTCTAGGACTGAACAATTGATTCATATATGAACTTCAAAAAATTGTTTTCTTTGATGATTAACTT
>CM047877.1:10116383-10146422 GCA_026212405.1 Petrea volubilis
AAATATATAAACATAACTAGTATAAATATATAAATATAAAGACTAAAATATAACTAGTATAAATATACTTAAATATATATATAGATTAAAAGATAACTAATATAAATATATAAAATGTGATATAGATAAGTTTACATATATAAAGATGATAGAAAAATATATAAACTATATAAAGTGTGATATAGATATAAGATGATTGAAATTATCTACATATGTATATAAACCAATAAAATGAATATAATTATATATATACTTATACGTACCATATATATATATATATAGATTAAAGTAGTCTTACTAAGTATTACTAAGTATATAATTAGTCTATAATAAGTAGACATATATATACGTACATAACTATATATATATATATACCTAATCTCTAATAAATTAGTTAAATGAATAGATAACAATACTTTAAATATTTACATATATACGTACATATATATATATATATATATATATACATGTATATTTCTATAATCATCAAAGTAGGCATAAAACTATACAATAAAGTATAATAAATAGATATATGGAGCTTTCTTCACAAATACTTTCAAGACAACATAGGATATTCTCCTACTAGCTCAATTAAAGAATCATGGTCTCATACTACTTCATATAAAGCATAGAACTCACATAATAATTCAAATAAAACATAAGAATGCCATGTTATTGTAAAAAGGCACAATAATCACATAGTTTTCCAAGAAAGCATAGTAAGCACATAGAACTCCAAATAAGCATACTAATCACATAAGATCTTCAAGATCATGCTCATAATACTATCCATCCTTCAACTTCCTCCCAACAAGAGTTAAACATGATAAAATGAACTATAAAGTAACATGAAGCTAGCAACATAACTAAAACCCTCAACTTGGAGGTATGTTTGGCAAAAGCTCTCACTCTAGGCCATTCAAGCTTGTTCTTTTACATTGCTTGGGCACAAGAGTATGGAAGCTTGCCTAATCTCCTCAAGAAGAAGAAGAAAAACCCTCTACTTAAGGTATAAAGAAGAGTTCCTACCTTTGTTCTTCAAAGTGTGTAGTAATTTGGAGGAAGTGAAGTGTTTGGAGGAAAAATGAAAGAGAGTGTAAGAGCAAGAGAGAGTGCACGGTTTTGGGCTGGAAAAATGGCTGAAAAATGAGGATTTTGGTATATATGGTCTTGTGTAATTATCTTCCATGTATTAGATACAAATATCCAATTATTAAATTCAACTAAATACCTATTCCATACATTATACATGGCTATATATGCTTACACCTATTCTTACTAAATACCATGTATATGTATGTGGGTATGTGTGTGTGTGTATATGTAGCCATGTACATCACCACTAATATATAGTTATTTATGTATATGAGGTTCAAGAGTATGTATTAGTAAAGATATTTTGATAAAATATAAAATAAATCAACTAAAATCAAACAAAAACATATATATTCTGAAACTCTTATTTATTAAGTATTTTATTGCTTATTTCTCAGGAAAAAACGAAATTTGGGGTTGGAGAGGTGAAAAGACCAAAATACCCCTTGTTTTGCCAATTTTTCGAAAATTGCCCAAAAATAGAAATAAAATTGTAAAATTCGAAAATTAATTTTTATAAGTCAAATAAAACCTAGAATATTTATTTTTATTATTATTTTAATTTTTGGATAATAATTAAGCATTTTAAAAATTAGATTTCAAATTAATAACTTAAATACAATGTTTTCCGAAAATTACTAAAAATGCTTGGAAAAATAGGTAAAAGTTGAAAATAATCTATTAAAAATTTCTGGAAGTTTAGAAGGATCAAATGCATAAAAGTTTAAAAATATTTGGAATTTATAATATTTTATAAATATTTAGGTAGTAAAATGCTCACTAGTTCACAAATAAAATCATATTTGAAAAAATAATCTCTAGAAATCAATAACTCACAAAATAATCCTATAAATTTTGTATAATATAAAATATGTAAATAAAGGATTTACCGGGTCGTTACAGAAAGACTACCATAGACTGATCCGCCGGACTAACCATGGTGTTTTGCATGTTGCGATTAACACCGTGAACAGGTGGTTCGGTACTTATTTTACTTTTGAGGATGCAACCAAACACTATAGGAAGTTGCAGTTCGGCATAAGATATTTAGATTTATCACAACACTCCTTGATGTGGACTACAACCCATGGACGAAAATCATCAGTACTACAGATGTGTTGTGGGATTACATCACAATGGTGAGTTGTTCTCCATTATCATTATCTACTAAATTTGTGATGAAACTCGAAATGATTCTACAACTTGTTTCGTTTTTTTTTTATTTTTTTTGGAATTACCCCTTAACGATGTTGTGGTGTGCACTAATGGAATTATTGGCTTATTTTCTGAATAAAATAATGTTAATAGAAATACAACGATGGCGATGCTTACATGCTTCGGGGGGAACTGAAATGGACTAATCTGCAAAAGTTTTTGGACCGGCATGTCACATACTGCCTTTTACTGGAAGAAACGTGATACAAATTTTGGATGATAGCCATAACACTAGAAAGAACGTTGCACCGGTTGAACAACCCTCAATCGGATCTTTGTTTGGGGATGATCTCTAACAATTATCCTGTTTGTTGTGTGATCGAATTCTACACCACCACTACCGGTATATTTTAAGATGGACCCGATTGCACGATAATGGCGCTTCTACACTTGAATCTTAGATTTAATGTGTTTTGCCAAAATACCCCATGTGGGTAGCCTAGCTCACATCATATTCTCCAAATAGATCATGTAACCCCCTTTGAACTTTCCATCGCATTTTTTACCTTCCGCACATAATAACTCCAGCGTATTGAGAAAAACAACTTCCTCATGCTCGTCCCAATATTGACGTGCAGAAGCTAAAAACTATGACGACATGGTCATTGAGTGAGGTGAAGAAGTAGAGTGAGCCATAGTCCTGTAGTTATGAAATAGATGCGACGATAAGTTTAGTGTCATGATAAAGTATAGACAAAGTATTGGAACAAATTCCAAGTGAAAGAAGAAGACCACAATGAAATTCAAGGCCATACAACAAACTTTGAAGGGACATCCAACATGTACGAACACACAAATAATACAAGATATGATATATGACATTTTTGTATTTTTCTTTACGTGCAGGAAAGCAACAACAATGGTCAAGCACAACTCAGGTCCTCTCACCAAACAACAACCAGTAATAGAAAGAGCAATTAGCTGAACTTTTTATCATACTCCAGAAAATTCATACAAATCATGACTTTAACAACAACTAAACAACATTCTGACATATCGGTTTGTTAAATAAGCCCCAAACCCTACAGCATCCCCTTAGTACCCCTCCACTCATTGTATATTCCAATTACCAGTTCATCACACCATTGGTTCCATTCTGTACTAGGTTCGATTGTGTCAACAAATTCGACACTCTCACCCGATTCAGTGGGTGCTTCACCTTGAAACAGCTCTGCTTCTAGTGGATCATTCGGCATGTGTTTCCGTATGAAGTTATGAAGTAGGGCGCAATACAATATTATCATGTTTTGGATTCTCAGTGGATAGAAGCACCGACTCCACAATATCCCCCAATGCCCTTTAAATAGTGCGAATGTGCACTCTATGACATTTCTTGTGCGACTGTGCCACATGTTAAAGTATTCTTTGTGGTTCTGTGGTGTTTCACGACCTTGTCCCCAATCGTCTAAGTGGTACCTCGTACCTTAATAAGGGGTGAGAAAGCCTTTGCAATTTGTGTAACCGAGATCACACAAATAGTACTTTCCCACGGTCACAACAAGGAAAAATATTTAAAATTTGTTTCATAGTAATGCACTTTCACAAAATTACCTAAAAAAAATGGAACAGAACTTTACCTTCGGGTACACAAAGGTCGTTGTTTCGAGACAAAGTATGCTTCAAAATGCGACTGTCCGCTATAGAGTCCTTCCAACTGGACAACGCATAAGCAAAGTTCATATCATTATCGCACACTACGAGAACATTGACACTGACATCTCCCTTCTGATTAATGTGTCTGACTTTATCCATCGCTGGAACACGTATTAAGATATGTGTACCGTCAAGTGCGCCTAAACAACCTTAAAGGATTTCATGTGGAAAACATAATCAAAATTTGTAAAGACAATTTTTACAGATCATAAAATAACTTTTTTGTAGCAAAAAAGCCGTACAAATATATTTTCAAAAAACAAAGATGGAAAGACTAAGTAAATATTTTGGAACAAATTATTATAGGGTTCAATAATTTGAAATAGAAATTAAAACTAAACAGCAACGAATCAGTTACCTTAAAGTACTTCCATGTTAGGTGAGTGCAATCTTCGGTAATAGGTTCAGGTCACACCAAAAGCATATGACTGCATCTTAGCATAGCCCTAATAGTCTGATTGAAATATTTGCTTATAGTTTGGCCCGAACGCTAGAAATTGGTTTGGATTGTGACGTTTTTCTTATGGTGAGACAATATGGATACGAAGATCGCCACCTTCTCCGGAACAAAAATAAACTTATTATTGTTGAGTCCCCCAAAGTTTTCAAGCAAATCACATAGCTTAGCGAAACAGTTTTGGTCCATTCAAAATTTTGTAATGCACATAGTATCTGTATTCTCAACAATCCGCCTCAAGTATTTTAGTTGATTTTCAATTTTCTGAATTGTACTCTACTTATGGCCCAACATATGTGGCTGCCCTTCGTGTTGCATATACCATTACTTAAACACAAGGTACATCAATGACATGCAAATAATGTTCCGGTAAAATAACACGTAAATTCTTAGGATAAGTCAAAGTCGCACACGGTCAGCCATCCTGAAAAATCTATATTAGTCGTGCAATAACTCAGTGTTCAATTCAAATGAAAGAATTAAACATAACATTTGTATTCTAACGAGTGCTCAACTTCGATAAGCAAACCAGTATTACTTCAATCTAGTTTCATTCAATTATCTAACATTTTAAGACAATCAAATTAAGCCATTAATGTAATACCAGACAACAACAAGAAACAAATAAGAAAATAATAATAAAAAAACAAATAATTCACATACTTTACAAACAAAATCTGCATATTGGTTTGTTGTTATGAATGGCTTTAGATAAATTCATCATAGTAGGACAAAATTTGTATGAGGTATACTTGATTGAGGAATGGATAACCAATTTGTGATCCTTAAACATTCAATAAACCTCTTCTGAATTTCTCACTCATTTTCAAACATATTACCTTCAACTTAAGAATTACAAAACGCACAGCTCTTGCTCATTTAATGTCGGTTGTAACACTATGTATAATCATAGCAGCGTGATATTGTCACGATCCAAAAAAATATCCTTTATTTTATTAAAATAAATAATAATTTTCACATAAAATTTGTAAAAAATACAAGAGTTACGATTTTCACAAAATACAAAAGTAACTTTATTAAGTAAAATGCTTCAAAACACCCATTGTTTCCACTGCGTCCCTCAAACGTATCCGCTCATTTTTTTCAAAAAAAAATGGAAAAGAGGAGTCAACGCGATGGTTGAGTAAAACTATTACGCAATCACATAAGGTGCAGGTGTGTGAAAATTGCACATAGACATGTAAAATCACATAATACTTCATGTTCGTCACATATAGTGATGCAATGCCTTATAACTTCCACCACGATCAATTAATCCAACCGAGTCACTCTCGATTCCACCAATCCCAACCGAGTCACACCAGTGGTCATATCTCGGGCATATGTCGAATTCCTACGACCCACTCTCACATGGAACACTCCATCCATATGAGGAGGGATTAGGAGATGGAGGGCTGGAACACTTATTACCGGCATCTCCGATAGAATGTCCCAGCGGAACTCAACCATATCCATTCCACAATACTTTGGGGCCAACACATAATTGAGAAATAATTTCTCATAACACATATATTTTATTAAAGCATAAATAAACATGGCATGTTCATGCATGTACCTTTATGAAAGCATAATAACATAAAAATAATTATCATGATATTAACATGTATAGCAAATAATTTGAGGCATAAAATCATAAAATGTGAACATAGGCAATCACTTGGTATTTGACCATTATTTTGGTAAACCCAAGTTAAAGCCTTGTTTATGAAAATAATCTAAGATCATGTTGCCTAAACTACTTATGAGAAAGGTAATAATTCTACCTTTCAACTATTTTTAGGGATAAAAGAGGGTATATAAAGGGCTATATGGAAGGCTAATAGGTATATATGGATGAAAATAGAAGGGTTTATATATATATATATATATATATATATGTGGGTGGAAGATAGACTATAAAAAGGAAGTGTTTTGGTTGTTAAAAGTAGAAGTAGAGTGGGGGTGTGTTTTTAGGCAGGATTTCCAGAGGAGAGAAGGGTGGGATTTTGGGATGAAAATAGGGTTGGAGTTGGAATCTATTTATAGAGGAGAAAAGAAGAAATAACTAATATTATAACAAAATAAATAGATAATCATACATGCTATATGGACATAAATATATACACATCACTATATTAATTACCTAGTATATATATATTTATGTATGTGGACATGTAGGTGTATATGTAGATATATAAATCACCACTAGTTTATATAAGTGGATGTGTGTGTGGATATGTAGGTATAGAAATCACCACTAGGTGATATATGGATGTGTGTGTGTGTATGTAGAGATATAATTTACCACTAGTATATATATGTGTGTGTGTATAAGTAGATAGATAAATCACCACTAGTATATGTATGGATGTGTGGGTGTATATGTAGATATACAATTTACCACTAATATATATATTAGAGGAGATATTCTTGCAAAACAATTATAAAATATACTAAAAATCTAGACTTTATATTTATCATTTAATTAAAATCCGAAAATTAGGGTTATAAATAATTAAAATTCGAAAATTTTACATATAAAATCAGAAAATATATTGTTGTATTTATAAAATTCAAAAATTGTATAATTTATTTAGAAAATTCAAAAATAAAATAAATACAGGTTTAAAATATTTATTTAAATAAATTTTCCAAAAATAATAATCACAATTCAAAATTAATACTATAAGGTCTAAATTATAAAGTAATTTTTAAAGAATAAAATTCCAAAATCATAAAAATTTTAGGAATTAAAAGATTTTATATCAAATATTTTGCATGTTTCAAATGGTAAGAAAATAAATGAAGGAAGACTCTCATTTTATACAATGCATGTAGTATAATGCACAATTATACAAAAAAATCACATATATTCACACAATAATTGTCAAATAATGGAAATAAATCCTAAGTAAAATATTAATAATAACCAAGTTCCAGATGAAGTTTCAATAAACAACACATTAAAGTATTTTAATAATTCATTTAAGTTTGAAATTTGAATTCAAACCAAGTTCCAGATGAAGTTTCAATAAAAAGATAAGATCGAGATTGAGATAATTTGTGCTACCGCCCACACCCATGACCCATGGGCTGTGACCGGAGCCAGACTAGATAGGCGGTGATGCGTGCATGTGGTACTTTCACTATATGGTACTTAGTTGATACCTTGAGAATTGATCAATATTTACCCACGCTAGTACATGAATTGCTTTGATTAAACATTCGATGTGGGATACAACACAACCCACAAACACTTATCTTTATACTTTACTCATTCCATATATATATATATAGACTTTATTCTATGAATTCAACTGTAAAAACACCAATAAAACACCCTAATCTTTGAATAAAACACCCACAAATATCAAAATATCAACATGCCATTTCCAACATTCTCCAAGACACTAATAGCATTTTCTTGAGCATTTTCTATTTTATCTTGGCCATCTCCAATTCAGTTTCCAATCTTCTCAAGTTTCTTAATTATTAGTCTAGAGATCATAATCACAGACCAATCACACATTTAGGGTGGGGGTGGGGGTGGAGGTGTGATTCCATACAAAATAAGAACCAACTTCAACAACCTAATTGAAAAAAATAGAAAAAAAAAATGGAAATGAATTCAATCCATAAAAAACAAGAATAAAAAAAAATGTAACCTATTTCATAATCTTCATAACCCAAAGAATCTTCTACCAAGGTTTGTATATGTCCAAGAACATTGAATATTGGCTCTTTTCCCACAATGGCAAAAATCATGCCGCTTCTACCTTTTCCTCTTCTTGTTAAGAGTTTTGCTGTAAGTAGACGGATAAATAGGAAATTACAGGTGGTGGGAAGCAATGATGTATTTTGCACCTTTTTTTGTTTTTAACTTTTAGCTTATTTGAGGGACCAAAATAGAACTCAAACAAGGAATTGGCACATGTTTGTGACAAGTTGCCATTTCAGACAAAAAACCACCAGAAAAGTTACCAAAAGGACAAACCGTAGAACTAATTTATTAGTCCAGTGTCAGTAAAGTTATGAATGGTACTTGAGGGAATATGTTGATATTAAAATAAAACACTGAGAACTAAATATAACATTGGCCCTATAATTAAGTTATACTTTATTTTTATTTTCCACACATACTTAGGCCAACTTAATAGTTTTAGTAAAACATTTTCAATCCACTTGCACCTTCCACAGGAAAAAATACATTTTTCCCCCCGGGGAAATCCGGGGGAGAATTTACCCTGGATTTTTTTTTTGAATTTTTGTTAATTAAAAATCGGGGGAATATTTCCCCCGATTTTTTTTTGAATTTTTTTAATTAAAAACAGAGGAAAATCCGGGGGAAATTTTTTCCCTATTTTTTTTAAATTTTTTTTAATTAAAATTCGGGGGAAATCCGGGGGAAAATTTCCCCCGAATTTTTTAAATTTTTTTTATTTTTTTTTTAAATTCTCTTGTCAACTTATTGATTTCTAAATTAAGTGAGGAAGATTTTGGGAGAATGTATAAAATAACTCTCAAAAAGCTATAATTTTGAATATTAAGATAACTAAATTTATGCGATTTAATAATTATGTATCAAAAATGCACTTCAAAATTTTTATTTTAAAACTAAAGCTATATAAAAGAGTAACGCACTATAATTTTATCTAAAGTATTTATGTAATTATTAAGGTTTGATAAATTTCAAAACGGAGTTCTTACATCACATTTTTTCGCAAGGTTTGAATTATTAACTTATGTTAAGAGTGATCTTTGCTAAAGTAGACCAACATTTTAACAAAAACAAAAATAACAACAAGAACAATAATAAATAATCTTTTATTAAAATAATATTTTTCATCTCGATAACTTTTTTACGTACTAAAAAAATTATGAAGAGAATAACTTTTATAATTAACAAGAGATATTGGGGTTTTATAACCATGACTATAATTAACATGACATAAAATAATTTCATTCAAATATAAAATCAAGAAAAATATATGAATATGTTAGAGTAAACCATGACTTTTAAAAAGATATTTAGTCATTAAATATAATGTTTCATTCAAAACTAAAATCAAGAAAAATATATGAATATGTTAGAGTATCCTAAAAAAATATATGTATATCTTTTATTAAATGAAATACTTCGAAAAATAACAGCTAGAGCATCAGTTAATAAATGCTAAATGTTACTATCTATTTAAGAGATTTTATTAATATTATATATATGTAACAATATTTATTTAATTTTAACGAGGATGCGATTGTGGATAAATCAAATTACTTAAATGCATATTCAATTCATTTATTTTGTATTATGAATATTCATAATCGAATTTGATTTATAAGATGTTAATGAGTTAATATATTAAATGTCAGATTTGATTTGGATTAGATTTATTAAAATTTGCTTCATCACTCTCCATATATGATAAATGTATATATTGTTGATTGGGATAAGACACATGTAATAAACATCTGCAACACATCTGCACCAATTTGATAGTTTTAGGTTAACGGATTTTCAATAATTTTTTCTTGTAATTAGTATATATGTTTATATAGTATCAAATCATATGTCAAACAAGAGATTTTAAGTTAACATATTTTTTCTTATAACAGGAGATTTTCAACACATATGTTTATTTTTTTCTTATAATTAGTATGCCATATAATTATTATACTATCTTTAATTATATATAATATATTTATAGGTATACAAATGTTTATATGGTATACATAGATGTTTATATAGTATATATATAATACGTATTTTTATATAGTATCAATGTTATCTTTTAACTATTATTATTTATACTATATTTTAATTATAATTAAAATAAGAATAATGAAACAAATATATAATATGTATAAGGCAAAAACAAAACTTATCACAACTTCAAGGGATAGTCCGGTGGTGGAGTGTTTATCATTCAACCGCGAGGTCACGAGTTCAAATCCTTGCAGTTGCAAATATTTGAATATTTTGGGATACTATTCCGCCGGCGGCGGCGGCGCGTGTCCGGGGGACGATGCAATGGTGCGGCGGCGTTTTCGGGCCGGCGGCGGCGTCTGGCGGAAAACCGGGGGAATATTGCCTCGATTTTCCGCCGAACGGAATCCTGCAGAATATTCCGCTGGAATTCCCCTGGTAAGAAATCCAGCGGAATTCCGGCAGAAAACGCGATTCCGGGGCCATTTTTTCCGGCGGACATGATTCGGCCTATTTTTCGCCGGATTTAGCATTTTTCGGTGGAAATTCCGCCGGATTTTCCCCCCGGAATTTGTCTTTTTTCTTGTAGTGTATAAAGAAATCTCAAAGAAAAGTTTGACCAAAAGTTAGCACAAAAAACAATTTTTTTTAGCAAATCTAAATTAATCTGTTTCTCATGAGGAAGAAGATAAACAAATGAAAATGTAGAGGAGCAACCCCTGAGTGTGAATGGGCAAGTCCCTTCCACCTTGAAGCCTAGATCCTGCAAGACCATCGTGATCTCCTTACCCATGGCGGCCCCGATTTCAAAAACCTCGATGACATGACCTCTTATTTGGATGATTTTATCGCCGTGAATGACAACAATGTGAATTTCCTAGAAGAATGCCTAGACTGCATTTCTAATCCCTTTCCTCCATCAATTGAAACCTCGCCTCCATGTTGCGCTTGATTGGCTCAAAATTGAGTAGCAGAGCTTCTACCGCTCTTGCTTAACGCACAATCAAAGCTCTTTACTTGTAATTAGAATTGGTATCCCAAAATTTGCCATTCTTCCACTTCTACTTATGATTTGTGATATTCAATTGAAAATTTGCTAAAAAAATGGATTTGATACTTTTGCAGTAACAACAGGTTAAAATTTTTTATTTTTCAGGAGAAAAGTTCTGTAAGTGCTTTTTTGTTTGAAAATTGTATTAATAAGGTTGAACAATATGTTTCTTTATCTAGAAAACTCCCATTCCATCTCAACATCTTTGCATCAAAAAAATAAATTCATCTCAATATTACTATTACAAACAACGAAATAGGTCACATCAACAAAAATGTTAATTATTTAATGCTAGGACTAATGAGGCAACATAAATTATTCATGTTGGATTGTGATTCATAATAAAAGAGACTGATGGGGCTGGGGGTTGCGCAAGCGCACGCGGTCCTACAAGTAATATAAGGTGAGTAGAGTGTCGAATACTTGTTTTGTTTAGCTAAATTAATCGATTGTGGAGTGCGTATGTTTTCCTAAATAGAAGCTAATATTAAGCTAAAGGCTGCTTGCAATCAAAATTATAACAAGTACTCAATATGATTAAATCTAAGTGTAAGGTGGTTTCATTACCTTAATTCTATATTCCAATTCAATCCCTAAATTAAATGGTTTCGTGATTGGTTGAAGTGAGGAACAAATATATCCACAATCACTATCGAGCACCTTAGAACTAACTCATACAATCCTTTCTAGGCCTAAAACTAACCAATTCTCATTCAATTAATCCAAGCTTTAGAAAATATTTGTATAAATTTTAATTACCGCCTTAGGGCTCAATCAATTTTAAATTCATTCTCATGTAATTTTAATATCAATTGACCTCGTTACAATTATCATATTCAATGATTAGGGGCGATCAAACCCTAACCAAGCATTAAATCCTTAAACAAGATTCACACAAAAACATATGAAATCACATTCATATCCATGGGGTTTTCATGGAATAGAGAAAAGGAAAACTGCACCATCCTTATATTTAATATTTGATTTAGTTCATAATGAATCTAAAAAAACAAGAATGGAATCTGAAAACGAATCAATAAAGGAGACGAAATAAACTTATTCGGTAGAGAATTCAGACGTAAACTTCCCTCCAAAGGTTGTTCATCCTTCACCTCTTGGTTCCTTCCTTTTTCCGTCTTCCAAAAATCCCAAAACTAGATGAAAAGTAGATGAAGATCGAAAGAGTTGTTTTCTAATCTCTAAAAACCTATCTAAAAACATCCCCCCTGTTTTGTTCCTGAATTTGGACTTAAAAAGGGCCAAAATCCGCCTAGAAACTTCTTTCCCAATCAGAGTCCTAATCAAATAAGGAATGTTTTAAATTATTATCGCAGACTTTGAGTATGTAGACAAAATATTTTGGGTACGTACCCAAACTCACAAATTCGTTTATCTCCCTAATGACTGAAACTGGGTACGTACTTGAAATATTTTGTGTATTTACTCATTCATATAGACTCGTTTATTCTCTAAATGGCTTGAACTGTGTTGGTACTCAAAATATATGTGTAAATACCCAACTCTTGACTTCCACTTTTTGTGCCTTTTATGGTATCCTTCCCATCTCACCTACAAAACAACTCTTTAACTCAAATTTAAGTATAATAAGACTCGAATAGAGAAAAATATGTGATAATCCGATAAAATAAATATAAAAATCAAGTATCATTGCAGACTTATCAAGTCCCCCAAACTTAAATGTTGCTCTCCCTCGAGCAACTCAAAACTAACAACACAAGGAACACCATGCACCAAAGCAAAACACCATTTTATTTTCTACGAAACTATTAACGACTATGTCATTGGTTCATTGTGCAAACAATCAAAATCTTATGTACACTCTACAAACAATTATCATTATCAAGCATTCCCCATGTTATCGTGTATGTCATGATCAAGAGCAACAATCACCAACAATCCAGATTAATTTATATTCATGCAATGGCGTAAAAGTGGACTTCATAAGTTGATTTTTCATTCTTACCTCCACTAATGTAAACAATGACTAATCGGGGATCGATAGGGCTTTATTAAGATTGTAATGTAGGGCTCGGGTGAAGGGTAGGAAAATATGGAAGAGGAATTGGCCCATACACCCAAGTTACTTAAATTGGACGACTTAGAATTTTTTTTCTCGAAGCATTATTCATGCCTTCATTCCCCCCAAACTTATTCAAAAGCGACCACTCTCAATGTATTTTTTTTTTGTCATTATGTGTTTGAGAGTGCTATCTCGCTCTTTCTTACATTGCTTTTTTTCCCTGTTTTCTTTTTTTCTGCATTTTTCTTTGCAATTTTTTTTTTACTTTTTTTTCACATTTGTTTCTAAAGCGAGCTAGTATATCTTGAACTCAAGTATAACTAGGGGTGACAATTTCTAACCCAACACGATTACCCAACACGAAAATAGTGGGTTAGGGTTGAGAGTTCATAGGTTGGGTTGAAAATGGATCAAACCCGAAAGCAACCTGAAAAATATGGGTTGGGTTGGGTTGACTCATAGGTTACCCATACAACCCGAATTCTTTTATGGGTTAACCGATAACCCGACCCAACCCGACCTAAATCATTTTTTTAATCTTTTTTCTCCTTTTCCTCTCGTTTAGAGAAAAATATGTTATGTATAAATTATAAATCATAACATTTTGATGTGTTATAATTAATCATTAGTAATATAATATTGAAAAAACTATGAAAAAGAGAATAGGAAATTTTTTAATTATTAAACACACAAAAAATTTTAGGTATTTAAAGATAAGAGATCGATAAATCTTTTAAATAAGTGACAAGTCAATTTTAATGAAAAACTATAATTATATTAGTTATCATCTTCTTCTTCCCTCCAAAAAAAAGTATATCTTCTTCCTTTAATTGTTTATTTGCATTCATTGAAGTTTTATATCAATTTATTTTAATATTTAATTAAATTTTTTTATCAAACATTTGTACGGTATATTATAAATAAAATTTAAATAGAGTTGGAAATGAACTCATCAATTTCTAATGTAAATTCCAAACATGTATTTTGTATGTAGCCGACCATCACTACAAGTATGTATTAATAACAAATCAATTACAAATTTTGTATTCTATGCTAGATTTTATTTATAACAAATTTGTTAGTAAATATCTTGTTATTAATTGTTTATTTAGTCATGTTTACATTGAATTCTGTCATTAATCATCACATAATGTAATGATACTCTAAAACTGTGACAAAATGTAAAAATTTCTTTGTCGCAAAATTTTCGGTAGACTTAGTGAAAGGGTACTTTTTTATAGTGCATACAAAATAAATTTATATATAGTATAGTTAGCTAAATGAAAAATTAGGAGGAAAAAATCAACTTTTAACTAGTAAATTATAATTACTTTAATTTTTCCATTAGAAAAGTTGAAATTTTTGTTTAAAACAGGTTAACCCAAGTTGACACGAACCCAATCAAGTTGGGTTAGGATTGATTTTGTGTTATACCCCTACCTCCACTCAACCCGAACCCACCCGACCCACCTGAATTGCCACCCCTAAGTATAACATATAACCCTCCACTTAATCCCCTCATAATTCCACATATCTACTACATAACTCCAATAATTATCACAATTAGGATATGTAGACATTGTGCTTTTGGGCTTGTAATGTGGCTATCAAGAAAACTAAATACAATGTAGGCTCAAGGGGACTCAAGGGCTACGTTTAACAAACATTAACAAACAAATAGGCAATTATGGCTCAAAAATTTTCAAAAATGGCCTAAGTCATCTCCCCAATTTAACATAGTCTAGCATTTTGCCTCAACAAGAAATCAAATCAATTTTAGTATCCCAATGCATTAAAGCACATGCGAAACCTTCTCACAAGAATATAAATTTTCTCCAAATCATTTAGCAATCATTGCTCCAACAATGTGCTCAAAGTGATTAGGGGATAGCAAAACGACCACAATCATTTTTCAAGTGCACACAAAATGCTTCATGCATGCTCGTCGTTCCAAACATAGTGTTTCATAGCATAAAATCATCACAAAAAAAAGAAATTTCACCAAAGCATGTGCATTCCAAGACAACACCAACCAAGCGGCACAATATGAAGCAATTTTTCAACAACCATCATAAAGCCACTATCAATAGAATTGAACTTGGACTCAATAGAATTGAGCTTGAACTGTACGTAGCGCTGTTATACCAAGACACGAATCATCAGAGATATACTGTTCAACCGATATACTATTCTTGTTCAGTTCTGCAATACCTCATATAATGTGACACCCCCCTCGCTAGGATCTTCCTATACGAGTAGGGCTCACTCAACGATCTTGCTGCGTGCTTATTTTTTTTCGAGTGGTACCTGATACTTGCATACTTATTTTGCCCAATAACAAAATTGCGATAAAATAAACACGCAATTGACATACATAGAATTAAATGGTAATAAACTATCAAAGTACAACACTTTAAATAGCGAGCTTCTGTTTCCCATTTAACTAGCGAATCTTTTATACCGAATAAAGGCCTATATACTAATGACTTGTAACACACTGATCGCCTTAACCAAGTTCCCTCAATCTAATTTCCTGAAACTGAGGCAATGAACAGAAATAAATGAGAGGTTAAGTCCAAACGACTTAGTGAGGCCAAATATAGATAAGTACATATGCAGAAAATAAGATCCATAAAACCAATAAAGTAATGAATCACGGAAAAGTGCATTGTAGTATGAAGAGTATACATACAAACTGAACAAGACGGATAGTGAGCCATGAACAGAATCTCCAACCTTATGACTACCTAAAATAGATAAACATAACAGAAACTCTTATGCCTTCCTTGTCGAGAAGCCACCTCGACACTAAACAAGACGGAGACATATCACGCATCCGTGCAATACATCGCTCCAATCCCTACTACAGTCATTTTCCAGCTGTACATAGAGATTGGTTTCATGGAATGGTATCATATAAAAGGTTCCATCGATGGTCCGTTCCGCCCGATAGAATTCCTCTTATAAGTACCTGGGCCCAAACTTTCCAAGGGCGTCCCCAAGGGTAAACGAAAATATAACAAAACAGATATAGCTCACAACTTGTCAAGAAAGCAATAACTTATTTTTACACCCGGGATACATAGAAATATCATTAAAATATGATATCCCAAAGGTGTCAAAAATCATTTTGAGACAGATATAACTAGCGATATTAGAAAGTCAATATTTTTTTATGTAAAACTTGACATTTGATTTGGAGAAATTTTTTTGTTGAAACCTGAGGAGCAAGATATACTTTCAGAAAGATCGGATAACATAAATACGACAGGGTAGGCTATACGAATAATAATATTTACTACATATAGTTCAATGCCCCAACAAAAAAATAAAAGGCACTCACCTTAGGAGTTTATTAAGTTTATAGATTTGTTTTGGCTAGATCAACTTGACTTCCTCTTAAAATTTACATTAATAGCTATAATTACGATACTACTTAGTAATCTTTGTTTAAAGAATAACCTAACTACTTATATTCTTGAACTAACACAATACTCATATAATGATATTATGCTTCATTATGCTACTACAAGTTATTAGAAAGTATGCTTCTAGTTATATCTATACTTTATGTTCATAGAATTAATATAAAAGCATGTATGTTTATTATTCCAAAATATTCTCTTAGTATGCTTTTATATTTATAGTTATAAGCATGGAAGTATGTTCCTTATGTGAAAATATGTGGAACTCTTTATTTGTGCATGCCGGGCCCAAATGTGTTTTCGAAATGGATGGGGCTAGAGTTCGGCCGGGCGGCAATGGGCTTGCCGGTCTTAAAGCGGTTCTCACCATCCATATCCTAATTCCATTTTGTATGGACGGAGTGTTCCATGTGTTGGTATTTTTTGTAGGGAATTGACATAATCTCGAGATATGACCATCGATGTGAACGGATGAAATTGATGTGGATGGGTGGAATATTGTAGTTAATGATGTGGACGGTTGGAATCTTGTACTGTGGAAGACATAAGGGAGTCACCAATAAGTGACTCGAAAGGTAATATTATGTGAAATATTGTGTGAGATATTATGGCTATGTGCACATATTATACACATGAGCACCTTATGTTATTAAGTGAAATTCCTACTCAACGTGTATGTTGACCATTTCTCCCTGTGATAATTTTAGCCGAAAAGGAGGTGGAAATTACTAAGGATGATAGCGAGGAATGGTTAGGTGCCTTCAACTAGTCGGAATTAAGCTTGATATTTTGTATTTTGGAGAGACCGTGATGTTATAAATTTTTGTATTACTATGTATTATGCGCACTACTCTGATATATTTTCAATAAAATAAGTATATTTTCATGTTTTATTTGGCTATATTTTAAGAAATTAGTTAAGGTCCGGGTCGTTATGTTATCTTTCATTTGAGTTACTCCTAACAATTGAGAGAGGGATAGAGAGAGAGTGACATTGTTAGGGTTTACGAAAATCTACAATATTCAACAATATTGTGTGTTTTTGGCCTCAATACGTTCACAAATCAAGGTTTTGGAGATAAATCCAAAGGTTGTGGAAGTTTGAGGGAAGTGAAAAAGTGAATAAACCTTGGGAAAATCGGGTGTTGGATGAAAAAGTTCCAAGTACGGTTTCCCTTTTACAGGTTTTGTTAGAATATTGATAAATGTTGGTGGATAGGGGTTGTGTGCTTAATTTTTTAGACTTGGTGTTTTGGTTTATATGTTAGGGTTTGTAACCTTTTGTGTAGACATTGTTGGTCCCCACCACTTGTATGTGTGAGGTGGTGTTGATGTGTTTGTATGTGGTCCCAAAATCTTTTGTGTGGTGTAATATGCTTTGTGTTTGATTATATAATAAGTGCATATGATGCTATTAAAAAAATATACTTTATTGTATTTGACTTGTTGTATTTGCAATGTTGTTATTTGTACTTTTTGAAAGTCTTTTGTGAAATATATTTTAATCCTTGTTTTGTTATTTATATATGGATAATGGTCTTGCCTAACGACGCAAACTTTGATGCAGGGTGGGTGGGTTATTGAATGGGTTCCTAAAGTAAAATATGTAAGTGGGCAGAGGGTGTGGGTTCCTAAGGTGGATAAGGAAAGGCTTAACTACCAGACTTTGAGTCCGTTTGGATGGGCTTTTTTCAGATAAGAAGCACTTCAGAGTAAAAAAATGTATTTGGATGGACTTTCAAAAAAAAGCATAAACTTTTTAGAAGCTACCCCAAAGTCGCTTCAAATACAAGCATTTTTAATAATTGTGTCCAAATGTAAAACTACTTGGCTTAAAAAAAAGTTCTACTATAAAAAACATCGTTTGAGAAGCACTTTTTTAAGCCTATTCAAACATGCCCTTTGTTTGATATGTATGTCAAGGTTGGTGGGAAGGCTTTAAATGTGCTAATATATTACTATTTGCCTAGGCATAATCTAGATAATGGGATTAGAATCCTTAGAGGTGATAAGGGTATTGTAGAAATTTTAGCGGCTTATAAGGGGTTAGGTGTAATTCCTATTTATATAAAGGACAAAGAGGGGCCTTCTTTGATCATAGACATACAAGGTAATGTGCTTGAATATACTGAAAAAATTCCTTGTTTAACTTATTATGAGGGATTTGAACAACAAAATGGATAGTTTAATGATAACACTAATAATTTGGACCTTAATGGTAATTTGAGTGATGGTGTTAATCATGATGATGTTAATTTAGCTGATAATGTGCATGATGGCAATTTGGGTGATTATGTGCATGATGGCAATTTGGGTGATTATGTGCATGATGATGCTGAATACGATTTTGAACAAAACTTTGCATTAGATGATGAACATGATAGTAGGCTAAAGGATAAAGATGAAGGTGTGCAAGGTGAGAGCAGTGGGATAAGGCATGTAATAAGAGTGTACAAGGTGAGGGAAAAGGTATAGGGGGTATGAATGTGGATGTGGAGCGTGAGGGCAATGATGGGAATAATAATGAACTTAGTTAAGAACTAGATAATAAGTTATCATCCAGTTCTGATGCAAGTTTAGCATCAGATTGCCCTTATTGGATGATTGAGATCTAGAGGAGGCACTAGATGATGATATTTTTGCTAATAGGCCCCCTAGGTATGCCAGAAACTTGTACACAGCAATGAAAGAAAAAAAAAATAAAAAGAGTCAAAGAGGGCATCAAAGATTGCTACTGAGAATGTTTTGAATGAGCAGCCTATTAATGAGGAGGGGTGGTTCAGCGAGGTAGAGGATGAAGATGGTCTGAAATGTAATAAAGGCTCAAGTGATGATGTTGTTGATCTATGCCTAAGTATAGGGAATGGGATGATTCCATAGATATGGCTGCCGTTGAAATAACTATAGGTTTTAGGTTTCCTAATAAATAGAAATATAGGGAAGTCTTAAGGGATTGGGCTATGACAAAAAGGTAGGATTTGAGCCTTATTAAAAATGAGAGGCTTAATATAACTGCTATTTGCAAAAATGATTATAATTGGAAAATTCATGCATCTACTATCATGAAAGGTTCCAGTTTCCAGGTTAAGTCAATCAAAGGTTCTCATAATTGTGCCTAAAGGACTCATAACAGGCAAGCCAATTACAAATACATTGGCAAAAGAATTGTGAATTTTGTTAAAGAAAATCATACTGAATCACTTATGCCCTTAAAGAACAAATTAGGAGAGAGTTGCAGATTGATTGTAAGTTTTACAAGGTGTATAGGGCCAGGAAACATGCCTTAGAGTTGATTAAGAGTGACATTAAGGTGTAGTACAATAGGCTTTGTGAATATTATGCTACAATTTGTAAGTATAATCCTACTAGCAGCTCAATTCTCAAAGTAGATATGTCATTAAGTCTTTCTATTTTGCAAAGAATGTATGTTTGTTTCAGTGGCCTGAGAACTGAGTTCTTGGATGGATATAGGCTTTTTATAGGTCTAGCTGGATGTTTCTTGAAGGGTATTTATAAGGGGTAATTAATAGAGGTAGTAGACCGAGACCCTAATGACAATATTTACCCTATTGCTTTTGCCTTTGATGAAATTGAAAATTTTGACTTATGAGAATGGTTTTGAGAATGGTTGTTGAGGAATATTAGGTTACATGAGGAAAGGGGGTGAACATTTATGTCTATAGGCAAGAGTTGCTTGAGGTTGTTTCAAAGTTGGCACCTCAAGCAGAACATAGATTCTGCTTAAGACACAACTTCAAGTTGAAGTTCAAAAGTTTAGAATTGAAAAAACTTTTTTGGCGAGCAGCTTCAACTTACAGTGTTAAGTGCCATTTGAGAACAATAAAAGAAATTAAAAGACTTTGTCCTAAAATAGGACATGAGCAAACTGCATTTCAATGAAATCAAGAGGTCCTTTCCCATCATTGGGCAAGTGTTTTTTTCCCCACCAACAATAAATGTGATACTATCACAAACAATATGTGTGAATCATTTAATCATATCATCTTAGAGGCAAGGGACATGCCTATTATTGAAATGTTTGAATGGATTAGGAAAACAAAATGCATGACTAGAATTCAAATGAAGAGGGAGGGAATGGAGAAGTATCAAAGAAATGTTTGTCCAAATATTTCTAAAAAATTGGAAAACAAAGATTGGAAAGTAGGCATTGCTTCCATAGTTGGATAAGAGATGGCATGTTTGAGGTCACGCGTTATATGGACAACCATATTGTCTATTTAAATGATAGACATTGCAGTTGTGGGATGTTTCAATTAGTAGGGTAGCTTTGTTGACATGCTATTGCATCCATTGATTACCACAGAAGAGAGGTTGATGCATTTGTGCAAAATTGATACAAAAAGGTCACATGCTTGAGGGTTTACAGTCAAATGATAAATCTTATTCCTGGAATGCATAATTATGAGGAATCACCACTTAGAATTGTAGATCTTCCTCATGTGAAAATAAGGGATGGGATACCAAAAAAGCAAAAAGAAAAGATGCACATGACTTGAGGGATGAGATAGTGGTTTCAAGGTAGAGCCTTACACTCACTTGCACTAATTGTTTGATTCAAGGACAAAATAAGAGGAGCTACAAAAATACAACACATCCCAATTCCAAGTATTAATCTCATGACTACATATATTGTATCTCATGAATTTATTATTTTGTATGTAGGCCACTCCATCAACTCATGAAGCATCTTCAAGTCGTACCCAAAGTGCACCCCATGCTCAAGTTGCAAATGACTCTCAAAGTCATTCCCACATTGCTAGTCCAGGCCAATTATAATGTTCTTCTTGACACAATTCACTACCCAAATGTCTAGGCATGCACCTCATGTTGCACCAACACAAGCAAGGTCTAAGAATGCACCAGCTGCTACACCAACACATGGAAAATCAAGGCATGCAACACTAGATACGCCAACAAATGCAAGGTCTAAGCATGCAACTTCTACTACACCATCACATTCAAGGTTTAAGCATGCACCTCCTGTTGCACCAGCATATGCAAGATCACAGTTAAGGAGAAATGCAATAACTCAAAGCTCCCATTCTAGAGCCAAAGCAAGATAAGGAACTCATTCATCAAATTTCATGTCTTCTTCTGCTCAAGTAAATTTTTGTTAGTTTTTTTTTATTAATTAAACATAAAGTCTGCTCATGATTGACAATAATGTGTAAACCCATATTTTAGTCACAACCCCAAAGCTCACAAATTCAATTAAGTTCTGAACTTGCGTATAGATCTAGTAGGTCAAGGAATGCACAACCTGTACCATCACAAGCTCAATCAAGTTTTGAAGCTACTGCCGCACGAGTAATTTTTTGCATGTTTATTTATTAAATATGTTAATAATGCTATCAATTTGTATTTACTTAAGATAAAATTGCAAATTCCAACTCAAACCTCTCGGTTTGAACATATTATAACACAATCTGCTCAAAAGTGTTATGGAAAGTGGGCAAAGATTGCATGCACCAAATGATCAAGTAATAATTTTAGTAAAAATAAACTAATTACTTATTCACAACACAATCCGCCTTTATATTTGCCATTATATTACTTGATTAAAGTACTTCATTAGTACAACAACTTATAAAACCAAAAAACAAACACTAGCATCTTCATATTTCCTTGGTTAGCCTCAAATTCCTTCAATTTAGAACCCAGATCCTAGCATAATGTGGTCAACTCTTTTAATTTCTCCTCCATGCCATAATTGGGTGATTTAACTTCATTCTCCATCTATGAGAATGGTGTTAAGTTGCTTGGATTCTTCTTCACATTTACACTCACAAACTCAAACCGAGCAAAATGTTCACACTTATTGGTCCTACAGTACAAAAATAGTTTTCCAGCGCTTTCTTTTTGTGGATCAACAACTCGATTTGTAGCAATATACCCACACCCACTCCTGTGATTCTCATATCTCAAATCATACATCTCTTCTGTGTCTTCGATTTGCTAGAATATTTCTACATTCTTGTGGAAAAAAAAAAGAAAAAAAAGGAGAAAGATAAGAGGCATTCATATTACTAAAATATATATATATATATATATATATATATATATCTTACAATAACAACTTTAATGCAGAAGAAATGAAGAATAAGAACAAGAGGTTTAAAAGCTACTCTTATACATGATTAAACAAAGGGTATATTAGTCAAAATTCGAGTAAAAAAGGGGGAAAGTACATTAAAACAACGACAAAATGCGATGACAACATTGTCACTCATTGACAGAGCAGGGTTTTCAGCCACCTATAATAACATCAATGGGGGTTTAGCCTATTCTCAGATCACATGGGTTTTTAATTATTCTATGATAACATAGGGACACTTGGGGTGAGGGGTTCTTTTGGATTTTAACCTTACGCCATGTGCCGTTTAGTAATTTGCACATGCCATTACTTCGACTAACAAAAATTTGCACAAGTGAGGGATAATAGTAATTTTCTATACATGGGGAGTTTCATGTAATTTTACCGTACCTTGGAGTGGTAATAATAATTCTCCATACATGGGGTTTTTTTGTAATTTCTTCATCCTCGAAGAGGTGGTAATTGCAATTTATTTTAATTTGAATAAGGCGTAATATTGACCCCTCAAGTTAGCTGTAGACTGGTAGTAGTAATTTTTCCTACGTGGCAGATTTTTTTTATAATTTTACTATACTTGAGGGGCGGTAAGTGCAATTAGCCCTAAAAAGAAATTGTAATTTCCCCCCTCCCACACTTCGACACTTTCTGGAAAGTCTTGAACAAGAGTCGGAAAATTCACTCGAGCACTGGAACACAGAGATCTGTAAATGAGTGGAAATGATTATTAATCACAGAGGCTATCGCCATTCTAAGAACATACCCACTTCCCGAAATAGAAAATCTTCTTTCTTGTCATTTACTCTGTACGTGACCCTTCTCTTTGCCCTTACAGTCTTCATTTTCATGGTATACAGCAAGGATATCTTGGATGATGAACATGAGACGCCTCTTCTTAGGGTTGAGAAATCGAAACCTAAGCAGGTATTGTAGTGATTTTTGGTTCACAATCGTCTTATTGGTCGGTTCTTTTGTTGATTTTTTGATTAAGCTGTGAATTTGACAGGTGTTTCTTCTTTCTATTTGTTATGCCTTCTCGATTGACCAATTAATTGATGTCTTACTCATGGCGAAATTGGGATTTTTTTTGATGCTCTCTTTGTTGGTGAAAGGTGGCATGCCTTTATTTTTTATTTGATTTATTTATTTATCTATTTTGTGGAGAAGTCTTGGAATTAATGGTTCAAGCAAGAGTGTTTTGGATGTTGGGTTTTGCTTTTTTCTCGATGATTGTTATGAAGTGTTGATTGCATGCTTTCTCATGTATTGTTAACAAATTATACGGGGTGATTAGCAGTAGAAGGTTTCATTTAGTTATTGAAGAAATAGATTTTAGACCAGAATTTCCTGGCCGAAGTTATGCGGTTCAGGAGTGTTTAGGCATCTATAGAGAATAGACTTTTGAAATGAAAATTTGAGCTATTTCACAGAACTGACATCATTCAACTTCCGTAATAATGAATAAAAAATTATAGCCAGAAAGTGTGATGAATGAGATTTGATCTCTTACAACTTCTATAAAAGGGATTACAAGATTTATACAATCAGAAAAATGGTGAACAAAGTTAGCAGATTTTTGGTCCATTGGCTTTCAGCGCTAACGACCAACCATTTTTAACGATGGACTCACTTAAGTCACCAAGATCTTATGGCATTGTATATAAATTTGTACCCATGCTTCTATAGATGGAACATGACTTCCATTCCCTTGTTTACTTACATGTTTCTTTAGAAACTTGTCATTCGCCTGTGGTGTTCAACTGTGTTCTTTGTTATACAAGTTGAGTATTACTTAAACATGTAAATAGTTGTTTGAGGAACAGACTATTCTGCGGTAGAAAGAATGAAACATCAATTCTCTGAACTCATTTACTATTCTGTTAAGCAGGAGGGTTTTTGATTAACTATAGATTATTTTCAATTTAATGGAACGAAGATTGGTATATATCTTGTTCTATGAGAACCTTGTGTCTGAAGCTGTATACTGCAATTTCTTAAAGTAAAATCATGATTAGAGTAAGCCTATAGCTTCCCATAAAAAATCGAAAAGCCTATAGCTTTCCATAAAAAAATAAGTAAGAGTAAGCCTATAGCTGAAATTAGGAAGTACCAAGATTGAGAATACCTCCCAAGTTTTCAAATCTGTTAAAAGTCGAAATTCCTGATGATGAGGTTATTCTGTCATGTTTTGCAGCTAGTAAACAAGAAACTTTGGGAAGCTCCTCTCAGTGATGGTTTGTGTCCATGTGTTAAGCCAACTAGTAAATATAAAGGTAACTTCTTCTTGTCTGACTTCTTTGTACTAATGCCTACTTTGTCAATCTAAGAGAGTTGTGAGCCTCAAATATATTCTGCTCATCTGAAAATGTTTTAGAAATGTCCATTTTACGTTCTGTACTTTCTGGTTCTAATGGACTGTTCGGGCTAGATAAAAGTGTTCCAAATTTATTACTTGTGTCTGAAGTGTTCAGCTGTCACTCTCTCCTTCCTGTTCCTTACTTTCACTTTCTTTCTATTACTCACACAATGTGGACGGCATGTATTCAGCTACACCAGTTTGGGATCGTTATATGACTGTCCGAAGTAATGGAGGACTAAATCAAATGCGCACTGGGGTAAGTATTTCTTTAGCCTCTTTGTTCTTTGGTGGGAATCTGTGTCTTTTATAACAATAACATCAACGCATCTCCTGCCAAATGTTAGGGGCCATTATCAGATTGCTTTTAAATTTGGTTTTTTACTGTTATTTTTCACGATTATCTCAATAGTAGACTGGTGCACATGGGCCATAATTTTACTTGTCACTTTGAGAAGAATTAGCAGATGATCCTTGATGCTCCTGTACCTTCTAGTTGGAACCTCGACCTGTATCCTATAAACAGACTTGTTAACTAAAACATAAATAATCATACTAACGGAGATAGTAATACTAATAACCATTTAAGTTGACAAGTTTATACATCCCAGCAGAGTACTAACGAATACGCATAAGATGGTCCATTCAGACAGGTAAAATTTAGGCAACTACTTTAGTACTTATGGTGAACAGCTGCATTTCACCTCTCCGTTACTGCAGGCAGAGCAAAACAAAATCTTCTGAATTTCAATTATATTTTTATGACAGGACTACTGACAAGATATACAGGAATATCTTACTTCCTCTAGGACTGAACAATTGATTCATATATGAACTTCAAAAAATTGTTTTCTTTGATGATTAACTTTTAGTTAACAAATAGCTATTATGTTAGGAATTTCAATTCTATTATTATCCTCGCATGCACTAAACATTACTTATTTGTTTCTGTCCTTCATTAACTTATAATAGTATCTTGTTTCTAGATTGCCGATATGGTGGCAGTGGCACGTATAATGAATGCTACGTTAGTGATCCCTCAACTGGATAGAAAATCATTCTGGCAGGATACTAGGTAAATGGGTTTAATAATGCCTCTGCCGCATTTACGGCCCCCTTCCTATTGATGATGTGTATTGGTGAACATATATGCTTGACACAAATGTTATTTTTTATTTTGTCACCAGATTTTTAACATCTTGCTTTGTCATTAGATTTATGTTTGCGGACTTTATTGTTTGTTTATCTACATGCCTTCCACTCAATTTCATGGGCTTATTTGCAGTACATTCTCCGATTTATTTGATGAACTTCATTTCATCAACTATTTACAACAAGATGTGAGGATTGTGAAGGAGCTTCCTAATGAATTAGAATCTAAACCTCGAGCCAGGAAGCACTTTACCTCATGGTCTGGGGTGAGCTACTATGAGCAAATGTCGGAATTATGGAAGGAATATCAGGTACGCCACTTTCTTTCATTCTTTCCCTGATCTCCTAATATGTGCGTAAGAGATATAAAACACTTTGCAAGTACTCAATTAGATATAGGAAACCATTCAGTAGTATAATGTGAATCAGTATGTATGCATTTGAAACAAAATGCTTAATCGTTTGATCATTTACCTACTTTTGTAGATATTTATTTCAACAGAAATGGAAATGACTAAGCTTTATTAATTTCATGTTGCAAGTGGAAACATTGCAAGGTCATACTACTGTTATATGATACTACATAACAAGAAGGCACAAAATCAAGATAGTACATAATTGCATTATGGGATTCCCAAATAAATAAAATGCAAGTCCAAACAAAATGTCCATTGCTCAGAGCGTAATACAATAAAGAAAAGGAGTTGGAAAGGCGTGATCTGCGTACTGAATGAGTGATGCACATCATGTGCTCTTGGATCAAGCATCAATTTTGAACCAATTTAGTAACATACATCATACAAGAAACAAATCCGTGAAGAAAAGGCAATTCTTTGGAGAGAGCAGTAAATAGATTCCAAGAGTTGGATAAACCTTGATGAAATTTTTAGTGTTTAAAGTGAAAATGGACAAAACAGTTTTAAGTAACAAGAGAGTGAAACTAAGACCTCCAAAATGACCTTTGGCATAAGATGTCGCGGGATGTCAGCTAGGTCTATTGATGGCTAATCAATGAACTACATAGTTGTATTTGTAACTGGCGTCCTGCGAATATGTCTCCAATATGTCTCCTGCTAAAGTGATGCATATGCCAATTTGCGAGGTTATAGAAAGTAAAATGTATATTTCCTTATAATCAAATATACGCTTCAATGTACCGGATTTACAAGTTTATCAATTCAAATGTTTGCTATCATTTGCTCGACTATATCTTGCAAAAGGAACCACAAAGATCGACTTTTATGAGTGTTTAAGATATTAAATAAATATTAAATGTCTCTTCTCATTAATATTTTAAGCTTTTAGATGGCGTTATTTAACATGGGATGAGTAACCATGCCAAATAAGAGATTCCGTGTTCGAATCTCACTGCCACCCATTGATGAAAAAAAACAAAATAGTTACATGTGCAAGGCTTGACACATGTTCGAATCTCACCACCACCCACTTACGGGGAACAAAAAACAAAAAGAGTTACACGTGCAAGGCTTGACACAGAAAAAGAAAGTCTGTTTGTGCGCGTGGGGGTGTATTGGAGATATTAAACAAATATTTGATATCTTTTTGTTAGAAGATCTAATAGAATATTTGATAGGTTAGCATATTATGGTAGGGTTAGGATTCCTATATCAATTAGGATTCTAACATTATTTTGTTACCTTATTTTTAGTTTGTTTAGAACTCTTGTATTATTCTATTCCCATCTCTATATAAAGGAGATAGGAGACTATGAATAAGATACGAACATATTTTTTCTCTTCCAACATGGTATCAGAGCAGGTTCGAAAGAAGAAGAAAAAAAAAAAAAAAAGGCGGTTCCAACCTGCCCTCCAAATTTTTTTTTTCTCCTTTTTTTTCTATCTCCGCCACTCCCTGACGTCGCCGCCCGTCGTTGCCGACGGTGATCGTTTATCTCCTCCATCAGATCTCCGATCTATTAACTCTTCCCTCTCCTCTCTTTATTGGAAAAAAAAAAAAAAACCGAAAAAAAAAATCAAAAAAAAAAAAAAGTTCAGAAACCCTAACCTGTTTTTCAAGGCTGCATCCCACCCTCCCAAACCCTAGATCCGCCACCGCGTGCCTCACCGGAACACCTCCCTCCGGCTCTGTGCCCTCTTCTTCCTCGCGCGTTCTCTCTTCACTCCCTACTTCTGCGCTGCCCCCCTGTGCTCTCGTTTTGTGCTGCTCGCGCACTGCCCAGCAGTGCCCTCTTTTCTCTTTCATCATGTGCGCCCAGCCGCGCTCTCTTTTCTCCTTCCTCATGCGCCGCCCAGCAGCGCCCTCTTTTCTCTTTCATCGTGCGTGCCCAGCCGCGCTCTCTTTTCTCCTTCCTCGTGCGCCGCCCAGCAGTGCCCTCTTTTCTCTTTCATCGTGTGTGCCCAGCCGCACTCTCTTTTCTCTTTGTGTGGGTATCATATTTACCTCACACTTCTCATGGCTTTATCTCTATTTCTCGTGATTTATAAACTACTTTCACAATTTACTCGTGCTCTTTCTCAATCTATCTTGGTGTTTCAAGCTTTCAGAATTTTCAGCTTGAGGGGGAGGAATGCAATATTTAATATGTTAGGATATTTTTTCAATTTGTTAGGATTATTTTTATGTCTTTCATTGTTGTTTTTCTTTTTAGCAAGCTGTGTATGTTTCTTAAGCATACTCCAGCTTGAGGGGGAGTGTTAGAAGATCTAATAGAATATTTGATAGGTTAGCATATTATGGTAGGGTTAGGATTCCTATATCAATTAGGATTCTAACATTATTTTGTTACCTTATTTTTAGTTTGTTTAGAACTCTTGTATTCTTCTATTCCCATCTCTATATAAAGGAGATAGGAGACTATGAATAAGATACGAACATATTTTTTCTCTTCCAACACTTTTAATTCTTCAAATTCTAAGAATATAATGGTGATATGAACTAAAGTATGCCTATTAGAACTTATTCCTGTTGAGTTCAAAGATGCCATAAAAGAAAATCCCCTTATTGCTATAATTTCCTTGGCCTATCTGATTCATTTAGATATTGAATGGACAAAATGGTTTACTTTATAGCCAAATGATGCAATATTATGATTTGTAATTTGGAAAACCTGCCTGAAAACCATTTATACCAGAAAAGTAGTTTCTGCTTTGTGTATTAGAACTAAAATTTCAATCCAAAATAGCATAGTCACCCATGCTCCTTCCATTTCCTTACTAAGAACCATACTAGAAAGATCAATCAATTGTTCTCCCTCGTCTAATACTCTTATCAAATCTGATCCGATAGTTTTACTGTTTCTGGTGCAGTAATGAATCATCCTCTAGAACATGCTTTAAGTCTCTTTCCCTTTCTTTAAAAATAATAGTCTTGCAATTGTTATTGCAATGCAAATCCGTAATAGGAGATATGGGTTAATCTGTTGGTTCTTCTCTGCAGGTTATTCATGTTGCAAAATCAGATTCTAGACTTGCAAATAATGATCTGCCTCTTGACATACAGAGACTGAGATGCCGTGCTTTGTATCATGCTCTTTGCTTTTCTCCTTCTATCGAGAGTCTAGGAAAGGTGAAAACCATTATCCTTTCCTTCCATAACAGACTTATATGGCTGAGATTCCAATTAGATAATTATTTCAGGCACGTTTTTGATGAAATTATCCACTCACATACAATACAATGAAGTAAAGATTATCAAACTTCATTGTTTTCTTACTAGATACCTCATTAAGACACTAAATAGAATTATATATGTATGATCACTCTTGCATTATTGTATTCTCCTGATGCATTTAAGAGGT